>CAKNWW010310809.1:0-10910 GCA_932074435.1 Andricus kollari | reverse complement strand
CCAGTCATCGTCCGGCAAATTCAACTCTTTTAAGCCTTTTTGGCCTGATCGATATTTTTCACAACTAATTTTATTTAAAGTTTTCTTATCCATGTTTTCTTTTGAAGATTTACTATTTCTCATTCACCTTAACAGACCTTTAACATCTCTTACTTCAAAAAGCGCAATTCGGATCTCTGTATTCAAAGACATATTTTCGGAGTTAGAATTTAGCTGAATAATGGAAAATATTTCTATGTTCCACAACCCCAAACAAGGAAAAAAGATTACGATGAAAATATTTTTTGGAATTTTTTATAATAATTTAATCTTTGTTTTTGGACTAATTTTTACAAATTTTTTGTTCAACTTGGTTATGGGACTTGAAATTTTTTGTAGACAATAATAAAGGGGCGAATATGTAGGCCCCTGCGAGGGCCCAGCTGGGCGTTTCCACAGTGGGCCGCCTTTGTGGGGCCTCTAGAGGGCCACTAATTTAAAGAGGCCAAGCTGGGCAATTTCCACACGGGATTTTACTTGTTAACATTTTTTTCGTATTTTATACAGTTTTGCTGAAAAATTGAATTTTGTATTTTTAATAATATTTTTCACGATTTAGACAAAAAATATGCGTACTATAAAAAAAAAATAAGTAAATTTGTGGATCTTCTTTAACTCAACAATTTTACTTCTTAACATTTGTTTCGCATCTCATATAGTTTTGCTGAAAAATGGAATTAGTTATTTTTATTAACGTTTTTCACGATTAAAACAATAAATATGCGTCTTATCAAAAAAAAGTGGTCCGCCAGAAATTTGTTCGTCTTTTTAGGGTGAAAAATGTTTCTTTCTAACATTTTTTTTCAACATGTACAGTTTTGCTGAAAAATTGAATTTTTGATTTGATAAAAAGCATTTCCGATGGATAAAATCAAAACCAGTGGTCAAAAATGGCGGGTTAACGAACTCGTTCTTTCTTTTCAGGCTTGAAAACAATATGCCAAAGGGCAATTTAATTGGATAATTTCTTCGAATTTTATCGTGTTTACAGACTATAGAACGACGGCAACAAGAGACAGACACCCACGTAAAATCCATTTTTTCTCAAACAGTGAATCCGGAAACATCGAGATTTGATGAAGTTCTCGAAACTCAATTATTTTCACATAAAACTCAAGGCCATGTATATAATATACATAAACTTTTCTGTTTACCGCTGCTAATCCCCCCCCCCCCCGAAATTCTGTTCTAATTCAAATCCCTCTCTGAAAAATTTTTCTGGCTACGGTCTTGATAAAACCAATACCTTCTCATTGAGATGTGAACGTAAAAATCAGATTCTTAACGCAAATCCGTCAAAATTTACAATGAAAATTTTATAGATTGTTAATTATATAATGTCTTCAACAAAAAATATAGCTCCTAAAAATGAAAAATCACCCCATTAATTACAGAAACATATACATTGAAAACATTTATTTCCGAACAAAATTGTTTTTAAACAAATACGCATTTCTTACAAAATAATATCGAAGAAGATATTTAATATTAAGCGGCAAACCTGGTTAAACTAAAAAAAATCTGGAGATTTCTACCTCTTTTAAAGAAAAAATTACAATAAATAATAATTAATTGTTTAAACAACTTGTAAATGCTTCACAAATATCAGCCTTACTGGAAATATCGACATATGTGTCAATTTCGCCCAAAATTGTAAATGTCAGTTTTTCGGGGCATATTGGGTATTCATAAGGGTTTTCCACGCCTTTCTGGCTCGTCTTAATATTAACCGATCTGGCTCAAACTTGGAGAGAATTTTTGTTTCCAGGAACTTCATAAAATGGGGATCGAGGTGACATGTCCTGTATACAAAAAAAAAATGCCATCCGGTATGATTTTGGACTACCCTCTGACCACATAATCAAATGTTTCAAAGTTGGCAATTCGTAAATACCACTATGAGGGTGAAAATCAAAAAGCTGGACTTATTAATTTTTAAAGTTTAAAAAAAAGTATTTCAGAACAATAAAAAACCTTTTTTTCTATCCATATTACTCGCAATACGTGTCAAAATAATAATACGCACGATAAAGAAGTAGGCTCTTATTTAAAAATTTTAATTTTTTTAAATTTAATGACAAATATTACATTTAAATCATTTTAAATATTTTTTAGTCGAAATAATAATTATATCTGCTTTTAGAACCTTGATATAGGTGAATTAAGATTGAATTTTGTTTTTATTTACAATATAATTAATAAAACAAGTAACTTTAAGGTTATTTAAAAATTATTTTTAAACTATGAAATCATGGGATTATCAATTATTTTCCTTCTTACAAATAACTTCACTCATTGCAAATAGAAAGTGTCTACACGTATTGATAAAATCTGGCTATTCGTACAGAAAAAAAATATTCGTACTGAAAAAAAATCCAGATACTCGTAAAGAAATTTCTATACGCGTAGCCCATTAGTCCCTTTTTCAACTCCCAATAATTACCAATAATATCGAAAAAGACAATGATTGGCCACGAAAACACAGTGAATAATGTAGGCCAATGATTGAATTACTGGCCTCCGAAATGTGGTGAAATATAATCATAGGCCACTAGGGTAGTACAAAAAACGACGTTCGATTTTTGGTGATTAATCCACCCCCAATTTGTTCGTTTTCAGGAAAAAGAAACTCCCTATTTTTTCAAATCGTTCAACATTAAACCGTGAAATTAACCCTCGGAGTCCACACTTATTTTTTTAACCCTTACTTACCGATATTTGGTCTGGGAGTTCGACAAATTTCATTTGCTTATAACTTTTAAACAAAGCAACATTTTTATGGAAAATTATACCGAAATCGATTCGCCAGTTCCCGGCCAACAAAAATAGGCTAAAAGAAAATACAAAAGATTATTTGTTAAAAAGATATAAAATGTATTACAAGACGTGACACGAAAAATTGACGAAAATGGAAAGTTCCGCAAAAAAATTCTTATTTTTTAATTTTCGGTGTATAAAAAAATGCACCAATCCCTTCAGGGGAGGATTTGAACTGCTCAAAGAAAAAAATATATCGATTTGATTCGCTCGAAAAAGTTGAATTTTGGAAAGACATGAAGTTGCTCAATTTTCACAAACACTCGAATTACGCTATATAGGGATATCCACGTAAACAATTGCAAATAAATAAAGATTTTTCAGCCTAATATAGTGAAATGAATCAGTAGAATCTCATGCAGTTTAGTATCGCAGTAGCAGCGACAGTGAAAACATTGAAAGTCGCTTTTGGGTCTGTGGGACCAGAGTGGGCTAAGTCATCGGGTTTGCTGAAAAATTGTAAGTACGTTTCTTTTATTTTTAAAAGTGATTGTTAGCTCCCTACTATAATAAGAAACAATGCCTAATTTAAAAAAATTGTATTAAAAAATAACATTGAAAAAATAAAAATCAAGAAAATGTTTTGTTTGATTTCAGGCAAGGAGCCTTCGGACCATGCCTTCAATTGGATCCCCAGTGTATATCATATAATTTTTCTAATGTTTTTTTCTGTAATAAAAAATGTTTTCAACATTATACATTGTTTATTATTACAGTGGGGAGCTAACAATAACTTTTAAAAATAAAAAAACCTACCTAAAATTTTTCAGCAAAACCGACGACTCAGCCACATTCTGGTCCCACAGTCCGACAAGACATTTTAAATGCTTTCACTGCCGCTGCTACTGTGATACTGAGCTGCAAAGTATGCCTTACTGTTAGGGTTCTACCTAAAGTTTTTTCCCGCACTGGTCCCAAGAGTCGCCCTCTAACTATGTACTACCAAATAACGCGTCGGTCCGTCAGACCAGAGTGTGGGCTTCGAGGGTTAACATGAGAAAAAGAAATAATTGTTATTAACTTTTTGTAAATTAAAGTTTAGTCACTTTTTAAGGCATTTATGAGGGAGTCAAGTATTTTTCAAAAAATTTTTAACATGAATTATTTATATTATTTATTTATATATTTTATTTATAGATAGCAAGTATACTTAAAATAATTTTTAATTGTTTAAAGAATTATTATTTGTATAAACAATTTTTCTTTCATCTTGATCATGAAAAGTTATTATTTTTCGAAATGAATTATACACATCACGAATGTCAAGAGTGATATCTCTTGTTTAAAATATTTGGCAATTATCTGCTTAAACAATGTGCTCTCTCTGCCAATCTTGAATAGTTATTATTATCTGTAAATAATTATACAATTACGAATGTTGAGAGTATACTCTCAAATCAATTAATATTTCAATATATTTTTACATTCTCTTCAGAGAAGGTATTAGATTTGTGTAAAAATTGACCTCCCCCCCATTTTTCTCAAATGTCCACGTTTTGAGACCCCATGAACCCGAAAAACAGGTTTTTACGAATGTGTCTGCCTGTATGTCTATCTGGCTGTGTGTCTGACTGTGAGCCCGATAACTTTCGAAATAACTCTTACTGCCCTAAAATGAAGGTCAAGTTCGTTGGCCAACCATTTTGCGGTCAAACTATACGAGATACGGAGAAAGATGAATTGATCAAAATTATGTATTTAAAAAAGATCTACCTTGATAATCACTTTTTGATAGGACGCGCAGTTTTTGTTAAATTCGTAAAAAACAGCATTAAAAATAAAAAATTTAAATTTTTGGTCTAACGACACAAAGTTGTTCACTTAAAAAGAGCTACTCGAATCTCTCACCCCCTAAAGATACCACGTGGTTTATGGAAGACCCCCAAAAAAAATTTAAAAAAATTAAACTTTTGGATAAACGACACAAGAGACGAACTAAATGAAAAGACAAAAGTGAAAGAGGAAACAAGCTACAATAACATTTTATCGAACAAACTTTTCCCCCTAAATTATATCTGCAAATTTGCTCAAAACCACTTTACGCTAGGATGCGTATTTTTAGTTTAAATCGTAAAAAATAACATTGAAAATAAACAAATTAATTTTATGGAAAAACGAGACAAAGTGCAATAAAATTTTTAATAGCCAAATTGCTTTTTCTCATAGGATGAGCATTTTTTTCAATTATAAAAACAAGAAAATGAAAATACGTATTGTTCAATACCAATGCATATCATGAATTGTAATGATATAAATTAATTGAAATGATACATTTTTCAAGATAGTTGAGAATTAAATTTAATGCAGAATAAGAAACAAATATTAAAGTAATCATGATAAATAAAATTTGTACTTTATATTGCAATATCTGAATAAGGAATCCCAGATCGAGGTACATAAATAAATGCACCTCTTATCAAAAGAGAATTCACAATCACCAAATTACAGTTGTCGATGCTTTGACTTTTAATTTTGAAAGGTCTGTGAACAAATGTTGGGGAAATACAATGACCGCGAGCGCGTAGCGCGCGGTAAATACAGTATCGAGCGCGAAGCGCGGGGTTAATATATTATCGAGCGCGAAGGCAATTATTCAAACAATTTTAATCTGTTTCAGCAATTTTTTCCCCTATTAATCTTGAGGAGTTTATTATTACTGCGTATATTTTTATCTCAGAACTTACACCTTCATTGTTTAAAAAATAATCATTTAAACATTTTTTTTCAGTACTAACTTTGCAGCATTTAGTGGCAAAAAATGATACATATAGAAATCGTTTAAACTATACTTTTTTAATTTTTGGGGCATGGTAAAAGGAAGTTGGGGAAGTCAAAATTAGAAGTTATCAGGTGAAAATTATTTTTTTAACATTACGTAAGAAGTGGCTGCATCTTAATTTACGAAAAGTTGATAAAAAACTGCTTTTTCCCATTTTATCGAAAATCAAATATATTGTATTATCGGTATTTACCTGTTTCTTCAGGAAACAAAAACTTGGGGGTGGAATCCATCAGCAATAATAAGAAATAAAATGTCATCCTATTGACCACATCAGCTTATAGATTTCCGGTTTTGAGTGCACAGTCATTGGCCTCCAAATTTCGTAATAATTGGTCCGGGCTAAAAATGGCCTTTGGAAATTATTTGCGCTCCTTATTCGAAGGACAAAGTAGAAAATAATTATAAATTTTTTATAATTGTTTGCAAATATATTATCGTAATTTGCTTTTCAGGTAGTACATCCAAATATTATGCTTTCGCTTTTATTCACGATGAGAATGACTGCCACCTATTTATCGATATACGGACAAAACTTTTAGATTAGAATACCGGTTTTACTCACCAATATATAGCATTAAACGCATTAAATTGAAATAGTGAACAACCTTGCTTAAAATATACACGTGGGAATTGAATACGCTTCATACTGCACTATATTTATTACAATAAAATGTACTAAATCCACTTAAAATAAAAATATAAGTCCTTATTGCATTCTAATTATGAATAAATTTATCAAATTGATTTCGCTTTCCAGAAATTCCGTTTAGTATAAAAAGTGAATGATTCCATACATCTAACGTTTATAAAATTAATTTATTGCATTTGTATTCAGAAATTATTTTATTCTTCAAGTGTTTTTATACGTATTTGCTGTGGCTACGTGCACCCCGATCCGAATAGCCAAATTTTTTCGGTACGCGTAGATACAGATACTCCCTATATATTTAGCTTACAATTAAAAATTTTAAGTGATATAATCAAGGTTCTAAAATTCAATATATGGTATGATGTAATACGTGCATTACATTTAAAAGAAAAAAATGTATACTTGTTAGTCATGTACATAGACTTGATAATTTGAAAAATATGTATTATGTGTCTGAATCAAAACCATCTGAATCTATTTCATTTCTGTAATTACTCTAAGGTCGGCCAAAAATGTATACAATTACATACATTTTTAAGTTGTCAATATATAGTATAGAATTATATTCAATAAACTTCAATGATCATTTAATTTTAATGTGTACATTAAACTTACAAGACATTAAATTAATGAAACATCGTTTGGTTAGCGGATTACAAAGAAAACTCGGGGATTTTAAAAAGTGATTATAACTCTGAAACTATAATTGGAAACGAGAAAAAACTTTATTTTCTAATTCTGCATTTAATTCTGATAAAAGTACGTGTATTTATAATTACATGTCAAGGTTTCTTTTAAAAGATATAAATAGAAAGCGGATTAGTACAACTGTGAATTTGTCCGGGGAGCATAGCGTTACAACCGTGCTAAAAGCTGAATGGCACCTGGGTCAGGTGTCTTAAATAGTGACTCTGGGATACCGGGTGACCTCTCAGAGTATGCAGCCTAATCTTTGGATGCGGGACTCTGCACGGATGGACGAATCCTTTTCCTTAGCTGCTCGTGGGAACAAAAATGACACCACCAAATCACCAAAAAGTTGAAGAGGCGGGTTAAAACGATCGAACGCGGAGGGCACTTGACAATAGGTTGGAAAAGAGTGCCGAACACCCTAGAGTTCGGGGTGCTGAAAATAATTTAGATGGAAACACGACAACGATTACATTGAGAAAACAAATCGATTCAAGGATGACTTGATCGATTGCCACGACGCCAGCATTATCCATCTTCACGAAAGCTTTATAAAGCGTAGGCACACTTTGTGGTGCCAGAAACACGCAGAGTTTCAGCACGTTTCGAAACAGTTTTTGCGAAATCAAGCGGCCTACCTAAAACTGGATATGAATGCAGAGCGCTTCCCCAACCGCTGTTGAAACAAGCCGCAAACGAAGAGGAGGAAGCGACATTAAGACCAATCGCAGAAAGCAGCTACCCCCTGAGTATGATGGTGATTTCAGAACAAGGAGGAACATTAACATCCAGGTTCCTCCTAAGCCCCAAGATCTGGCTGAAGTGGATGCCTCCCTTCGTGGGGATATTTCGGAGGAGTCCGACCTCTGAATTATCAGCTGGACCAGCTTGCATCAACTAAAGAAGAAGATTGGATGAATAAGACAGAATTTGTCCCGTGTTCGTTGTGTGATTGACCAACACACACTGAAAAAGTCATCGCTGCTGACAATAAAGTAGCACATTATTGACAAAACATAAGTGTTATCTGACGCAAGGAGGAGTATACAGAAGAGAAAGCGTGGGTTAGGGAGAATCAATAGTTTTTCGCTGACCTATCGCGCCTCTTCAGCGATCACCCTGTTTCTGTCGAAAATCCACCCATGCCCGACCAGGTAGAGACTTTTTGAAGAAAGGTATACAAGATCCCGAAAAAACTAGAATTGTATTGAAGGACAACACTAAATATATCATCCACTTTCAGGAGCTTTGCGAAAACCTCATCACATCTAAGGAGAAATGCCCATCAATCACTGCCGAAGAGGTGAAAAAGACACTCAGGGGCATGAGCAACTTTTCCGCTGCAGGACCAGATGGTATCAAGAACTTCTGGCGGATAAAGTTTATTTCTATGCACGAACATCTGGCCCGCTTCTTCACCTCATATTCAAAGTCGAAGACGCCCATTCTGCAGTGGCTCGTGTTAGTACGCGTTATAATCCTACTGAAAAAAAGGCAAATTATCCAACCCAGAGAACTACAGGCTAATAACTTGTTTGAACACGCCTGTGTGATGAGAGATATACGAACATCGTGGCTCGAAAAAAGGTGTAGCAGGCTGCCGAGAGAACCTGCTAATTGACTGGTGCGTCTGCAAAGATGCAGCAGACCACTGGCGCGGCCTGTCGATGGTCTGGATAGATTACCGGAACGCTTTTGATTCAACCTCCTACAGACTTATTATCTGTCTGTTGGAAAGCTTGAAGGTTCATCCACACATAGTGAGAGATATGAAGAGATTGATGCCCCTTTGGAAAACTAGATCTACTATCTCATCTGGAAATTATCGTGTGAAAACGAACAGCGTCACCCTTCAGAAGGAGCGCCTTTCAGGGCGACTCCATGAGCCCTCTGCTTCTGCCACTATCTCTCGCACTCATGTATTTTATAAGGGTTACTGGCGTTGTCGGGGACCCTGAACTTGTGGATATAAGTGTTATTATACATCTTGCCATTGGAGAGAACTATACATACCTGGGCGTGCCTCAGAGTCGCATTCAGGACATAAAATCAGTGAACAGTCTCTCCGAAGCAGATACGAGCGTTTACTTCGACAGATTTGGTCTTCCAATCTGTCGACGTGGAGCGAGGTATATGCGACTAATATGCTTGCCGTCCCAGTTCTACTCCACTCATTTGGGGTGGATCCATGGGCGAAGAACGAGCTTATGGCCCTTGTTATTGCCACGCATAAGAGCATGCATATACAGAAGAGCTTGCATATCAAATTCGTCCGTTCCGCAATTACTCATTCCATTGCCGTCAAGGACGGCGCGGACCTTTAATTCTCCAATGCCTTCATAACCGAATTATTCTAACGGTACTGCTTACAATGTTGCGAATGGAAGAAATCCTCTTCTATACATGGTCAGGAAACACGAGATTCAACGTCCTTTACAACGCCGCAAAGCAGGCGACTTAGACCCTTAGCCTGAATTTTAATATCAGATGTGAGGAAAAGGCATTACTCCATCTAAATATCTCATTTCTAAAAGCCCAAGTAAAGAAAGCAGAGGTTGAAAAATTCCGCTAAAAGCTACTCGACAAGAAAATGCACGCAAGCTTTCACAAAAATGTAAAAGATCAGTCCTTGTCGAAGAACCAAACTTTTGCGTTCTTCAGATCATCAGTACTTAATTTAGGTAGAGAGGGTTTCATTCTTGCATGCCAAGACAGTTTAATTCCTACCTGAGCATACTGTAACCGCATTTTATGTCAAGAACTTCCTAGCGATAGGTGCAGAGCATGTCATGCAAACACTGAGTACCTACAACACATACTATCCAAATGCCTCACTCACGCGGGAAGGACGTACCTCCGCACACATAATGCGGCCGCGACCCTGCCCTGCTGAACGCTCCGAGGGAGATATAGTCAACCGAGAAGTGCTTGATTTTCTGAAACAATGATTTTCAAACAGCAGTTTCCATTGCACACTCGAGGCCTGACATTGTTCTCTAGGACTTCGAGAAGCGAACTATATTCGTTATCGAATTCTTGGCTCCGGCCGACTACAACATCACTGCAAGGGAGAAGGAAAAGGAGAAGTATCAATACCTTAAAAGAGAGCTGCAGCGACTATATCCGAAATATTCGGTTAAAATAACTGTCCTTGTGTTTGGTGCTCTCCGAGGTACGCAACTATCACTGGTTCGTAACCTCAAAGCAATACCCACATGCCAAAAACATGCTGAGGTACTTGCGGGATATATGCAGAAGGCTATCATCCTTGGGTCGCTTCGTGTCCTAAAGACACACGAGGCTTTCGCTGACCTGTCGTTTTGATTTCGTAGTGCCCTGTGGCCACCCATCTTACGTTCTTGAGACGTGGTAATAGGTGTGTGTCATTTACCGCGGTTCTACCGGGAGCCAGTGTCATTTTCATAGATGGCAATTTCTTGCAGTGTCACCCTCCGTAAATACGCCTTTTTATTCTGCGAAAAAAATTACATAGAGTCCACGTGTTGGACAATTTTTGTGTCCTCTTAATTCGTTTTGAAATACAAATAAACATTGCATAGTACGACCCTTCCCTTCAGCATTTATTTATAATGCATAACAAATGAGGCGAAGAAAAATATTATCCAATACACCATTTTTCGGAAAGCTTATAAAAAATAATGCGAGGCATTAGGAAACCAAAATATTTAGTATTTCTGAGATTTTAAACTGCAAACAGTATTTTTTACATAATTATTGAAAGAGGCAATAAAATAACTTGTATTGAAGCCATCTTTTGTCAGTTTAAGCTTTAAAAAAAAAAAGTTAATAGAAAGTTTTAAACCTGATTTTTGTAAATGCCATGCTTGATTTCAGCGCACCACAGAAGCATAAGACGTGATCAAATTAATTTGCAGTTGTGTTATTTCTTTTTTTAATCGAGTTGAAAAATTT
>CAKNWW010310784.1:0-15882 GCA_932074435.1 Andricus kollari | reverse complement strand
ATGTTGCTTAAAAAAAAAAAAAAAATATATAAAAAATATATATATATATATATATATATATATATATATAAAATTGGCTAGAAAACCACCGCAGGATCCCCCTGGAAGTGACAACTACAAATTACAACGACGAGCCAGTGAAACACTCGTATGTCATAAGGACATGGAGCGATGCGAGAATAACATCTCTCTGCATCCATTTCGCAAGTACCTCGGCATGTTTTTGGCATGCGGTAACTTATTATCTGAATTTCAGAATAAGATTTTAGATCTTAAAAAATTGTACTTAAAATCAATCTATTTTGCTTTATTCAACAAAAAATTTCTACATTTAATTGTCAACTTTTAAATCAGTACAGTAAAAGCATATTACGCGATATTTGATTTATGTCCCAAGGGACCTTTTAGGGATTTTAACGCTATATTTCTACAAGAAGGAAATTTTCACATTCCCGGTATGTCCAGTTGACATCCTGGGATGTTTTTCTGTCGCTTTTTGGATATTCATAAATCCCGCATGAGATATTTTGAAAATTATATTAATTCATATGAGACTTTTAATTATTTTAAAATGATCAAGAACAACTAGTAACTTTTTTTTTAGTTTAAAAGAAAAATAATAAATTATCACTGTTCAATGAGCGTTCACTGACGTTCAAGCAATGTTTTTCTCCATAAATGCAATAAAGTTTTCCCACTTCGTTTGTTTGAAACCAAGGTAGATTTGAGTTTCGAGTCAACGGCTCCAATTAAATTTTTTGATAAATTGAGAGGATCAGTAAAATAAGAGAAGAGCAAAAAAAGTGCGCATGGAAACGTTCGGTATCATTTAAAACCTTCACTCGAACGTGGAAAAGCTCTCTGCTAGATCACAGTCGATCAGGCTTTTCCGTCGTTGTGTTTTTTCAACACGTTGACAGACATGTAGTGAACTGCGACTGGAAGAATCAATATGACCTGTTTCATAGCAGGAACTATATTTCAGAAGGGTTTTTTTTCGAATTATTCAAGCTTAAATGAAAGGATCATGAACTATAAGAAATTGGATAATTACAATTGAATGAATTGGACAAATTGATCAATTTTCAGTGAAGTTCTGGAGCTTAAGTATTTTTCATAATTTCAACATAATGGCAAACTAATGTTTGTAAATATCCCAACAGAAATCCTCACAGAAATCCTCCACGCATAACAAAAATATTCTTTAAAATTATAAAAAATAGCTCTAAAAGTATTCAGAAACAATACTTTGTCGTTTAAAAATTTTCAACAAATTTTTTGTAACAACAGACTAAAAATGACTTTAAAAGTAATTTAAAAAGAATGCTTGAGAATTTTCAGAGCATTTTAAGTATTACATTTTTTGATGAGATTCGGGCGCAATCCTGTGAGCGCTTGAAATTGTTAATATTTCGAGAAAATGTAGCAGATTATATACTGTTACGCTGGTTAATTCATAAAAACACACTGAAAAGTCAGGACTTACTGAGTTAGTGAAAATCTATGTAATAATCACTTAAATTTTATTATGATCAATGAAAAACCTTCAACGAACCACTTTTCACTGATTACTTCTCTACCATTAAAAATGTAGAAACACTCCTCAGAGCACAAAATACACAGAAACTTGCAGTAACTTTAATACAGCTTCCGGCTCTTTATCTGGGAATTCAAGCACATTATGACGTTCCTATTTGATCTAGAAATATTATTTAGAAAAGAACCAAAGCAAAGTAGAGCATAGATAATTTAGTCAAAATTATGGTTATTGTTTTAAAATATATTTCCTACTCTCAATGAATTGTTTATCGACGAATTACAAATTCGCAGTATATTTTATGAAATAATTTCAGCTGCCTGAGCAAAATATATATTTAAAAAGCTTTGAAGGTTTTGAAAAAGGCAATGAAATCTTCGCGAATGAGAACTTTCTTAAATCACGAATACATAATATAGTCGTTGTCTGCTTGATTTGAAACTTGTTTAAATAATATTTGGAGTGATACCACTGCTGATAACTTTATCGCTTAATATTTTTCTGCGACTTGAGGTGCACTGATAAGCGTATTTTGTTAGGACAAAACAATTACTTGGTTGTGTAGGAGTAACAAGATTTTTTTTCTGTCCTATTAAAATTTACATTATTTTAACAAAAATTTTCATTGAAATAATTAAAATAATGTTGATTCTGCACATGAAGTTAATATAATAAATGTGCAGGCATTTTTGCAAGATACTGGAAAGCTAGTTGAAAATATGAAAACTGAAAATAAGTAACGAGCATAAGCATCGCAAAATGACTCAGTGAGAATGAAATACTTTTACTGGTAGTTTCGTTAACGCAGGCATTTCTAATTTGCAATCGCCTCGTTACCTATATGAAATTGCTTCCTGGTGATTTCTCAGGATATTAGTAGATCATCAAAAGCATGCTGTGTAAGGTATTCAAAACATTATCATTTGCATTAATAAATCTGCTGAAGAACCCGTAGTGACTAGTTATCATAATTAAAAATTAATCTGCATTTTACACTAAGAACTCTAAAAGAAAAGAGTCCTAGCGTTTAAACGAAGAGCATAATTTCGTCAAAGAGTTGCTACAGTTTTAAAAGTATTTTAATAAAATTTCTCCAGAGAAATGTTTATGAGTAATTTATTCGCATGCACAACTCTGTATGATAATATTAACTTAATTTTAATGAGAGGAGCGTAAAAGTGGATAAAGTCTAGATATGTGGAGTAATAACCAATGAACGTGCGGATGAATTTACTAGCGCAGCGGCACGTTATATGAATTTCAATGAATGTATGTCTGAATATACACGCTATACACATTACACATGTTCGTATATATATATGTATATACATATTGATATAAATTTAAATTGGTGCACGTGGTCATTAAAGTCTTCATAGCTTAATGTAATTAAGTTATTAAAATGTATAGTTAGCTATTATGAAGCTGTCAAATCATGCGCATGCATTTCCATATGTCAGTCATATCATGAAAGTGAAACTGTCAAAATTAAAACATTCAATAAGGAAGTGATGACACTGCATTTATATTATGTTTTCTACAACGTCACTTCACTCTGCTGAAGTTGAGATATTTATTTTCTGTTTATTTGCATTGCAAATGTTATTTTAAAATGTTATAGTTTAACATATTTTAATACATTTCAACGCAAATTACAGGTTTGAGGATCCGGACTAAAAATGCTACAGTAATATTTCAATAACCAAGAGACGTATAGGAAAGAATAAAGCTTAAAGTTTAAATCAATTTTATTCCATTCCACTTTTTACAGTCCTATTTTTTAAAATACTTTTCATTCTGTTGTTTGAACAATATTTGTTTAGTAATATCATTTGCAATATGATTTTTCAATTAACTTTTAATTAAGTGATCATGATGTGCACAAAAGATAGCATAATGTAATAAAAGGATTGGAATTGTTTTAGTATCAATATCTGAGGAAATAGTATTCGAGAGAAGCACTGCACTTATAAAAATAATGTTTCTAACATCCGGGACATTGAAGTTGAAATTCCCGGAGAAATGCTCATACATAATAAAACATCTTTTTTCAAAATATTTGATGAACGATAATGTCTGCTTAAGCTTTCAAGGACTTTCAGTAAAACGAAGCTTCCACTGAATCTAGTACGAGATCTCGTCCAAACTTCGTAAAAGATTCCGCAGGAACCCCAGAGGAATCGCCATTGTGAATTGCCATCTACTTCACATAGGATAGACTCTATAACGGAATCCTGTGCAATGCGATTAGAGGAAAACATTTCCCAGGAGCTAAATCGTGGAGCACATCGAATTAGTCAATTAGTCTACGTCCCGGCCAATTACACCTTAATCTATTATAGAAAACCGTCTACTGTCTCTCAAAAGAATAAGGCTGCTTCTGTCAATCTCTGATTTCATATTTTACGAAATGAATTTGAAAATTACGATGAAGGGCGGATAGCTCGTGAAATTTTTCTCGCCTTCGAAGCTCGCAATTTGCGTTGCGGTAGGGATGGCTCATTTCATTATCGGAAAGCTGATTGGGGACGGTGAAACGAGTTGGGTTGGTTCGCCCGGTTGATCTGTGTTTCACTTCCTAACGCAATTTCCTTTTCTGTTTCGCAGGAATAAACGCGCTTGCGGGATTCGCTACCAGGCGTTAGCGAGGGTAAAATAGGCGGGATAGGAGGTGTCTTTTTGCAGATAAGACAAGTGACTTCCGACGTTCACTCAGCTGAATGACTCCTACATAATCTCCCGGGTGTGCAGAATACACAGTCCAGAGGTGTTTTAACCATCGCATCGTTCATGTTGGAAAGATCCTTGTTCCCTCAGCCGCCTGCTTTGGCAACGCACGTATTTTTGCTATTACGCGAAAATTACTTTCCACCCGACATCGTTGGATGGTATTGACTACCTACCACCTTATGCATTTTTCTTGACCACACTACACACTTTTGGATTATGTCCCTTAAGAGTCTTCGGCTTATATAGGAATTGAGTGTATGAGTGTAGTAGCGAATATCTGTGTGTATTTTTGTGCAATGTATGGATGACGAGGTCCTTTTCAGACAGATAAGAAACAAGTATTGAGAGCAATATAGTACTCTTATAAGAGTAAGATAAACAGAGATAGAGAGAGAGAGAGAGAAATCCAGCTCATTGTCAGGTGGTTGACAAGCACTGAAGGCAGGCAGAGCTTAGCCGACTGTGCAAGCAAGCACATGGAGAAAACAGTTACAGTAACAAAATAATTTCTTTGCAAAGTTTTTTTTCGTTTTACAAAAATTTAGTTGTGATTACTAAAAACTAGGTTGGTGTAACAAATCAAACTTTTTTGGCACAAACAAACATTTTTGTTAAGTACCGTTTGTTCCTTGTACCAAAGAATTCGGTTGTTCGTACCAAATACGAGACCGCGCATACACAGACGCCCGATGCCCTAGATTGCAAATTGGCTGATGTCAGCTGATATGCCAGAGAAAGCAACATATTGTCGTTTTGATCTGTAAGGTTTCTGGTAAGGTAGTTTCGAATAAAACAAGTTCTTATTGTGTGTGACTAGTGTCAGGTTTTTTTTCGAGGAAATACTACAACTATTTTGTGAATTAAGAATGTTTGCTGTTTAGGGTTCGATTCCTACAGAAACTGACAGTGATGATAGTGATTTCCTTCCAATTGACTTCAGAATTTAGGATTATGAACTAATCTTCTTTATTTTATTTTGCAAAATGAAACCAAATATTACCTTTTAAACAAAACAAAAAAAGATAGAAGACGAGAAAATGATTTGATTGAGTAAAATGCATTTGATTTGAGGAGAAGTGTTTCGGTTAATCACAATTTCCTCAATAATAATGGATTATCCTGAAAAAATTAATTGTTAATAATGAAGCAAATTCTTTGCAAAGTAAAAGCATTTTATTGAATCAATCCAGATTTTTTTACTTGAATGTTTTTTCCCCGTGAATGAGATATTTTATTATATCTACAAAATACAAATTTTCCTTTAAAAAAACCACACTGTTGCTTCAACTAAATGATTTTACTGCTTTTATAAGAATATGGTTAATTCTACAAAATATATTTGTTTAACAAAGAAAATTTCTTGTTGCGCCTGCAAAACTTTTTTTTTAGCGTAATGGACTTTTTCGTTGGATAAACCGAACGGTTTTGTTGCTTCTGTAGGAACAACAAAATTTGGCCGGGAGAACCAAACATTTGTTCGGTCAACCAAACCATTTTCTCTGTGTACTATTGTATATATCAGTTTTACCTGTAGTATTAATAAACGCTCGTATTCTTTTGATTGTTGGTTTTTACATTTTCATGGTGAAATATCTTCCAAGCAAGTTTGTTCATATGCATTATGCTGTGATCAAAACTCAGAAAGAAGGTCCGCGCAGAGGGCAGGTTTTTATTTATTTTTTTTGGGAGTTTGAAATATATGTATAGAGAGAGAGAGGGAGAAGATGAAAAGTTATTTTTTTAGAACATCCCAAGTCTTTGTTGCATTTTTAAAACTTGTTTTTGCACAAACTCAAAACCTTTAAGTATGTATACATTCGGGAGCTTTTTATGACAATATTTGGTACAATATTTAGCATAACTGGACAAATTTAAAAGATAAACAAATTTGTTTTTCGATATTTATGAAAATAAAAAAATATGTCTATCTTATTTGAACAGTTTCTATCGGCATAAAATTGTTTCTTGGTAGATTTTTGCTTCACAATTAAAGTTTAGAACCTAATTCGAAGCGTCTACGAAGCGCCTACGAAGCGATGGCCTACTCTTAAATAAAAGGCGTGAAAACCCAACTTTGAAAACGTTTCGTAAAACATTAAAAACAGGTCAATAATTGATTTTATGTACTGTTTTTTATGGAAATCATTGTTGACAATTATTTTCTATCATGTATATAAAAACAGTGATAATTTTAGTGAACTACACTTTCATAGTTTTCCCTATATTTTTAATTTTTGACAGTTTCTCTACTTCCGTCTGATTCTGTCATTGTCTATATCGTATTTTATTCTACCACTCTTTCGCATTATGAAATATAATTAAAGCGAGCGCACTTTTTTGTACAGGATTTATCATACTCTAAACATGATCTGATTTTGTTCAAAACAATGCTCAAATTAAAGGTCTTGGGATGTAGATGTGCATTGACAAGTAAAATTTGAGATGTCATAGTGATATTTTTTTTTATTAGAGATTGAAAAATGAGAAAAATAATGAAATTGCGTTTCTCATACCACTATGCTGGAATTGCTCTTTTATTAGTCTGATTTTTTAGTAGATGTATGTATATGTCAAGGTAAAGTTTTGTTATCAGTAGACGTGACATACAAATAAAATTTGCTATGCTAAATTATTGCTTTTTGTTATAAATTGATAATAAATTAGTAAAAGAGGAAATTTCGTTATTAATACCACTATGCTGGAATATTTTCGTTCAGTTTGATTGTCTCCGGAAATGGCTGAACTTGAAGGTCTTGGCATGTAGATGTGCATTAAAGAATGAAACTGGCTGTGTCACATTATTGGTTTTTTGTTATAAATGTCTAAAAATGTAGTAAAATGAGGAAATTTTGTTATTTAGATTACCATGCTGGAATATTTTCTCTCAGTTCGATTGTCTTCGAAGATGGCTCAAATTGAAGGTCTTGGCATGTGTATGTGCATTTAAAAAATTATATTTGCTGTTTTAATGAATTTTTTTGTGAACAGTTGTTAAAAACGCGAATTTTTCAAATACGGCGGTTTTTAAAAATGAAGCATTATAAAGTTTAAAAAAATTCTTGAGTTTAAAGCAGAAAAATGATGTATTCTAATCAACATCCCACAGATTGCTGATCTCCATTTTTCCTCTAAATTTGTGCACAGACCTTTTAAAAGAAAGGACAAAGCATCGACAATTGTTATTTGATAATTGTGAATTCTCTGTTGTTAAAGCTTCTTCGGTTTTAACGAACACATTCTCATCACGTATCTCGTGCTTCGCACTCGCTTTTGTCCAAAGTTCAAATCTACATTAAGTTCAACTCTATTATACCAAATGAATATTATATTTAAATCAGTACCTCGCTTTGGGACAGTTTATTCAGAAGTTGCAAAATAATATACACATTTTATTTCTCATGATTTTTAAAATATTTGTTCCTTATTTTCCACTAATTTTTATTCTGAGCTACCCTGCAAAATATTTCATTTCAATTAATTTATATTTTTACATTTAAAAATATGCATTGATATATTGAAACAGAAGTATTTTCATTGTTTGTTTTTATAATTTGAAAAAGTGCATATCTAATAAAAAAATGGTCAATGGAAAATTTTTAGGTCTTTTTGAGACAAATAATTCTGTTTATTAACACTTTCTCCGTATCTTGCGTTATCAGGCTCAAAATTTTAATTTTGGATTTTTCAACAAAATTCAAAAAGTTGTTGTGACTATCTGGTAGGGTCTTCAAAAAGCAACGTTTTTCTTCTCTTGATTTTTCCATTTAGTGCGTTGTTAAGCTTAAAATTTTCATTATTTTTTTTGTTTAAATTTAGTAAATGCTATAACTCTGGTAATGTTTTATCGAAAAAAGTCGTAAAGATAAATTGTCGACTTTTTGAGTACTACGAATAGCCTTACATAGATTTTTTGAATCTTAAAAAAAGTGGTCTCAAACATTTTGAAAATTCTCTAACTTTTTTAATTTTTATCCAAAATGGCTGGCTAACGAACTTGACCTTTAGTTTACGACTCTAAAGGAGTATACAAAAAGGCAATCCAATCTGTCAATTTATTCAGAATTTATAGTGTTGACAGACTAAAAAGTTACAGAATCACTCACACACGAAGTTGTTGTTAAATGTTGTTTCTAAGTTTTCAAAACTTTTAAAAAATTGTGATGGATCTGGATTGGACTCAAACTGCTTCAAGTTCTTGAAAGGTTCCGTCCGCACTCAACCTATTACAAATTTTTAGATACTTGATTCATAAAAATTAAATACATGTAAACAAATTAAAGGCCTTTAAGGGTACGTTAAGGATCATACAATCTTTAAGTCTCTCCTTACCATAAAAATGCTTAATGGACCCTTTTACACTTAGGTACTATTATATTATAAAAAACATATTTCACCGATTCTAATGAACTAAATAAGAAAATTGTTTTACAATATTATTCTCTAACCGAGTGGTTGGCTGCTATGAAAGCTACTTTACATATTCTTAGATCACACATAGATGTTTTCTACATAATTTCCTTAAAAAATATATACAGCTGGACGTTATTGTAATTGATCATTAAATTAACATTATGGAAGATATATATATATATATACACATATTTATATATATTTATTTAGTGGTATTCGAAACACTAATTAGGATTAGTGTCAGCGATTGATTAGGCTAAAATTGACCACAATAGCATTGTTGTGAAGATCTGACCCTCTTTATGTAAGAAAGTATTCAATCAAGAAAAAATAAACTCACCTCAGGAAAAAGAAAATAAAGATTGTTTACGTTACAAAAAAAATAATTAACAAAGAACTAGATCTTAATAAAGTGTTGACAAGAACTTATGAGAATACACGTAGAGTCCGCGCGTTCTTGTATGCACGAGATCAGGCAGGTTCGCATGGGTACCTGAAAAGGAACATATTACGGGTTCTCCCCACGAGAGATAAGTGGATGCCTATCGTTCCCAAGTGAATACCTATATGAGTGCCTTCGTGGACTCAAATAAATTTCTACAGGTTACCAAAGGGATTCTTATGGGAATTTCGGAATTTATGTGCATAAAATTTCAGTCAATTTAGAGATTGGCTATGCCAATTTCAGAGAAAACAACTCAGATCGATGATAAGCTTTCGCAGAATTGCATTGTACATACCTATAGTGGCATTTATGGCGGGGAAAACATTATTAATCATGACTTTAAAGATAAATATGCGCAGAGAATATTATAAATATATGAGCTTTACACATTTCTTTATGTCACCACTATTATTATATAAAAAACATATCACACTAGATATTTGATGCTATTTGATTTCGGGTACATCATTTCTAGTTAAACGAATACTTTTCTATGTGTTTATCGTAATCATAGTGCGTTTAATATAATTGTAATTGCGTGAACAAGAACAAGTTATTGAATACACCGCTGGTTGCTATAATTATAGGAATGACTTTCATCTACTGTGTGTACAGGAATGGAATGATACACGAGAAGTTGTGAGGGGCTTAGCTCACTTGTTAGTAGTAATTAAAGTAGATGAGTATGACAGGAAGATGAAAGGTCGGAATTCATTACGGTGGTCACATCAAAAGTAAGAAAATGTGGAGAAAAGGTAGATAAAATGAGGGGCCGGATTCTATGACCGCCTATACATTTTTCTCGATGAATGGCTTTGGCCACTAGAAACTTTTCAAGCAAGTTTCGAATTTTAATTTTGAAAGTATATATAGTCTGACAGGAAATTTAATTGCTCACTTTTTTTCTCTTGATAAAAAAGTTCTAGCTTTTTCCCTTTTCAAAATAAACTCGAAAACTTTTTTTTTAGGACACCAAATTTTTGTGTCTTTTTTTACTTCACTTCGCCGTAATTCAGCCAATTCTTGGAATTTTTTGGTGAATTTTACAGTAAATATTCTTTATCAGGTTATGCAAATGGTAGAGTAAATATTATATAAACATCTTTGAACAAAAGTTATAACTTTTTACCTAAGACATTGCATAGATCATGCATTCATATATTTAAGCTAATGTAGAGTCGAGCGAATTTTGAGCAACAACAAATTTGCAGGGGTAAAAATGTCTGAAAAGAGTATACATATTTTTTGTACGGAAATAATAATTGGAAATAAATCATCATTAAAAAATTAGGCAGGTTTTATTTCGGTTTCGCAGCTCCTTTATTCACACATATATGTATCAACCCGACATGTTCACGTGGAAATGCATCTTCGTTTGTTATAAAAATGAGACTATTTATAGAAAAAAGATCGAAATACGACTTTTTTATATAAATTGTTTAAGTAATTAATAGTTATTGTTAATTTAAAGCATATTAAAGCAATAAATTACTGACAAGACATTTTTAGTCGATTTCGTAAAAACCATTGAGTATATTCATGGAAGAATAGTTAACATGGGCATTTGTTTATGACAATTATTCTAATAAATGAAATCTTTGGTCAAATTGCTAAATATGACAACAAGGAGTCAAATCACGAAGACAAACTTTTGTAAATTGATTTTCTTATAACATCATAAAATTCCTTATTGCTCCAACACATTCAAAATATTTTCCTTATAATTATTGTATACTGAATTAAGACCTATTTTATTGAATTTGAAAATCTTGAAACAGTGGCACTTTTGACAAATTAAATAAAAAAATGTTCGTTTCTTATTAGGCAAAAAATGTTGCCTTGGCTAAAATAATTTATAAGCAGTTCCTGGTTATACCAAAAAGACTTACGGTCATTTAGGAAAATAATATCAATATCGGTTTAAAATTGAACTGTCGACCTATCTTTGTTCAAAAAAAGTATTGTTGGGCACATTTTAAACCACACCAAGTTGATACATACATACGAAGAAACAGATCACGCGGCCAAAATAAAATCTTCCTAACTTTTTAATGATGTGTTTTTTTAAATAATAATTTCCATAGAAAATATATTTATACTTTTCTGAACAGCGTAGCCGCTGCAAATTTTTTGTTGCTCAAAATTCGCGCGACTCCCCATGAACTAAATTTTAACGAGTTGAAGTAAAAGAGACAACAAAAATGTTGTGTTCTAAAAAACAAGGCTTTCGAGCTTATCTTCAAAAAGGCAAAAGTTACAACGTTTTTAACCATATTTGAAAAACCATATTCATATTGTGATTACATAGCTCACTACGTGTGATTAAGGATTAAACAGACTATTCGATAAATTATTTTAGTGCAAGTGATTCTGCTCACTCAGTGTTCTGTGAAATAAAATTTTCGCTCCATTTAATTCAGCCATAAAAAAAATGTCCTTTGATATTTTTCGTTTTTTAAAATATAGAACGATTTTTTTATGTCATGAATGTATAAAGAGTGAAAAGAAATTTATTTTAAGCAAAAACATGTGGTGACTCAAAATGTTTTTTTTTTTTTTATTGAAAATGGAGCATTCTTGCTTGTAAACTAAAATTCTGTCAAACTAATACAAAATTTGTGTTTAACAATTTGTGCCGCTTTTTTCGTAATAATGGTTAGAAGGACATTTTAAAAAATTTAAAGTTTTATACTGCTATTGAAACTAATTTTTCACAAAGGACCGAGTTACACCGGCGAGCCTACAGTAGGCCGGTTTACTATCAGCTATACACTGTTAGAAAAATCGGTACTAGATTTAGTATACATGTAATGGAAGCAAGAATGCACAACATGAATTAAATTTAGTATACCAGCGTACAGTAAATTTAGTATATGCATATACTGAATTAAGTATGCACGTACACGAAATTTAGTATACGCGTATACTAAATTCAGTATACATTTATATGAAATTTAGTATACTCATATACTAAATTCAATATACGCGTTCCGTTTCGCGTGGGTTCCGTTTTCATCCTCTGTCAACATGATGAGGTGAAAAACGAAATTAAAGAACAAAGTTTTAATTTTTAAATAATCATATCGTCAAGCTACATTTACGTTAATAAATTGAACATACCTTTCCAAGAGAAGACTTCGCATATTCTCTCAGAAAGGAGCCGAAGATTTTAGCATTACAAAGAATTTAAAATAAATGCAACCGGCCCCGTTGCCAGACTCGCGTAAATAAAAATGCGCTTGCGCAGCTGGATGTAGTAAACACGTATATGAATTTCAGTATACAGAAACTATGAAATTCATACACGTGAAAGAAACTTACTGTGCACTTAATAAATTTATTATACATATAACTTTATAAAAGAAATGTAGAGTACATAAGTATACTAAAATTACAAAAGTGTAATTAATTTAGTAAACATATGGGAAATTTAGTATGCCCGCGTATACTAAAATTGCAAACATTTCTAACAGTGTAGTTTAAATGAGAGAGCCCAGATTCGCGTCGGCGCAGAAGCCGCAGGGACTCCACGTGTGCAACAGAGAGCCACTGTGGCTTACTCTCGTATTTAAGGTACTTTAGGCCCGTTGAATTTACGTTTTTTAAAATACAATAAAAGATTTATTTTATTTGAAACTGTTAAGTATATAAAATAAAGATATTGAAACAAGATTTTCCGAAATTTTCATAAAAAATTTTTGAAAATTCGGCTGTTGGCACCTGATTTTCGAAGAGCCTGTGGAAAAAAGTATCCTTGCGGTGGTCAGTATAACTCAAGATAGCTTTATCGAAAATCAAAAAACCAAATATTTCCTGTTAACAGGTGAGTATAGCTAGTGCTTGAACGAAGGATTTAATAAGAATCAAAATTCGAATCTTTCGCAGAGTTGTATACAAAAAAGTGCAATTTTCGGTAAACTTTACACCACATATTGCCTTGTAAAATAAGTTGTGATCGAAGAAAAAAAAGCTTCGTTCAAGCACTCGTCAATCCTATCTAGAAAAAGTGTGCCAAATTTCAATAAAATCGGTGCTTAGAAAGCAAGAGAATCGAGCGAGAAATACAGGCAAACAATAGGTAAGCATGTAATAGTTGAGACAGTGTGGTAAAAATAATAACATGTAAAGAGCCTCGGTCCCTGAGCCGGCACCCTTGGAAATTTTTCTATGTATTTTTACCGAGGTTCTGGTGGTTGGGATTCCACTTTAAGTTGTAGGTTACCCACATCATGCACTTGGCTGCACACAGTCCGTGGATGATGGGGTAAAACCAGGCAAAAAAAAGGTTTACCTATTAACGCAATAAACTTATTTTAATTGTAAGTTTACTTAGGATAAATTGTAGATGAATGTTAATAATTCTATCATATTCAGATGTAATATCATAAAGGATTATTGATGGATCTACATGAAAATGTTTAATGCAGCTAATCAACAAACTTCGTGAAATTTTTTCTGTAGCATTAGTTAATTGAATATACAGGCTGTATTTAAAAATAAAAAATCATTCTATTTAGTTGCAAACTGATGTAATTAAAGGCTTTGAAATTTTTTTTTCTGCTACTGCAGGGTGGTCTCCCCTACATACTAAAATATTTCATAGGAGTGATAATTGACTTTACGCTACATCATGCATTCTTTGTAGGTATACGTAGAGAATATATAATTAAAGTGAATCTAAAGAAAATTGCATAAAAAAGTGAGAAGAACATAGAAGGTACATTCTAGCATCCATAAATCCATCATTCCAATATTAAAATATTATAGATGTATACTATGTTTTAACACTTTGCGCCCAGTTATTAGTATAATGTATAGTTCCGCGTTGAAGAATGCCACTTCCCGGTCTTTGAACCATTTATTTATCGCTTCACGCGGTTTAGCATCTTACGTTGGTTCCGCAGTAGCTTACATGCCACAATGAGTTCTCAATTTCATACTTGTCTCATTTTAGCCTGATACAATTAAATTAGAATTCTTTTTTACATTCAGATTTTGGCGAATTCATTTAGAGAATAATATAGTACAGGAAAACAGTGATTTTATTGAAATTCACCTGCGAGACTTCAATTGTTTTTATTGATTTTATTTATTGCATATTGTTTAATATTTAGAAGATTTATGTAGATTTTAACTTTTTGAAATATTGGTAATTTTAAAATATCATAGTCGCTTGTTTCTTTTTCGTTTCTTTATTAATATTAATCCTAAATATTTTATTCGAAAATTCTGAATATATTTTGAAAGATTTGTACTTTTCGAACAATTATTCTAAATCAGTTAAACATATTTTTCAGTTAAATAATTATTAGTTGTAATAAATTTTGAAAATTGTTATTGTTTCATTGAGGCATGCAATTTTTGAAAAATTCATATCAAAATAAACGAATTTTTTTTTGAATTACCAGAAAGACTTGGATCCTATTGTTTCCATTTGAGAAGCAAGAATTTTTTTTAAAGCAGTCTGTGTAAATTATATTTTTCTCTTTTATGAATCAACTTGAAAAGAAAATTGCAATTTCATAGTCGAGGACATCCTGAAATAGGAAATAGAAATTGCAGTTTTTCAAAGCCTGCGAGCACGAGATTCAACAGAAAACTGAGTAGTCGGTGCATGCATTGCTGGAGGGAAGTGTTAATGAACTACTTGCCTTTTGTTTTCGACCTCGAACAAGCAGACTTTTGTTCTCCTTTTTGTAGTATGGACACAGTATTGCAAAATTAATTTATACTGTCAAATTGAGTATGATATATATGTTCAGATTTTCAATCTAGTTATATTTTGTGGACAATTCAAAATCCCATTTTATATGCAAATTTTTCAAATAGCATCAAACTACCTATAAAAAAATTTATATTCTGAATATTCTTTTTTTTTCATCAGTGCAGTTCAATGAATTTTGAAAATTATAATTAAATTAATTATTTAATTATCATCTATAATCTAATATTTATGTGTGTACTGATAAGTCTAAAGGGTGAAATTGGCTTAAAATTTCGAGAAAAGCTATCCCAATTATGAATATTCAAGGTACTTTTACAAAAAGTTGGTTGTTAATATTGTCTAAATGATTTTTTTAAAAATAAATACATTATTTTCGTCAAAAATATTATGTAAAATATTTTTCAGAAGGCTTGAACCAAGACAAGACTTTTCTCTGCTTACACTTTTTCGTACAATTAACCGTTTTAAAGTTCTAGCATTATAAACAATTGAAGGGCCGAATAGAAGAATGGGATCTGCGCTCGACCGCTTGAAAGTGCCCCTGAACGTTATGCAATCTGCCGACAATCCTCGCTTGCACCGTTCGCCCGTGTTTACATTAAAAAAAAAGGTACAAATCGTTGATTCTCAGAGAACTTCCAGTGAGGAAGTTGTTCCGTACGAATTAACGAATAAGTCTGCGCAAACATCATATTATTTCGTTTCGTATATCACAAGATATCACGAGAGTTTAGTAAAAAGAAATGATGCGCGCCGAAGAAACAGTCGCCGCCAGTGGGCTGAATCGGGAATTTACTACTCCAAATCACCTACAGCCTACAATTCTTGACCGATTTTCAAATTTTTTGTTTAGAAGTGATGAGCAATACTTGCATAAGACGGTATATAGATTAGATTTGTCAATTCTTATTATTTTCTATTTTTTATATAAATAAACAATGAGCGAAAATGAGACATTTTTTAATTATTATTTTTTATCTTCAAATAAATGATATAATTAATCCCATTCTCAATGAAAATGAATGTCGAAGTATC
>CAKNWW010310753.1:0-16737 GCA_932074435.1 Andricus kollari | reverse complement strand
ATTTATTTAAATTCGACTCATACGCTAATTAATAATTACGGGATAAAATATAGAATATATACATTTCCAACATGGAATTAGTCAATTTAAAGATCTGAATCATTTTCATATTGTTTGAACTTGTTTTTATATTTTCAGGAAATTTTCAGTTACGAGATGTTGATACGTTTCACTCAGGGGTAGTTTTTTGTGACATTTTATATTGGCCATCCCAGAGCAAAAAAGAGCAAAAGTCTCCCCTAAGAGTCTTTTATGAATGTTATTGTTTTCATCCGTTTTTATAAGTATATGTAAGTTCCGCTACATAAATTAACGTGGAAGGATAGTTTTCTGGAGAAATTGTAGAAGGGGTAAATTTTCAAGTTCAAATAATTAAGTTGGAGTTCTGAATCATCTTCACGTAGTTCAAGGTTGCTTGTACACTTTTATAACATATTTGATCACGAGGGGTAGGTATGTATGACTTAGGGGTAGTCTTTTGGGACACATATCATAGGTCATCAAAGAGCAAATAAGGATCAAAAAAATTCCGCCAACTGTGATTCATGAATATTATTGTTTTTGACCCGTTTCATAAGTATATGTAAGTTCCGCTACATAAATTAACGTGGAAGGGTAGTTTTCGGGAGAAATTATAGAAGGGGCAAATGTTCAAGTTTAAATAATTAAGTAAGAGTTCTGAATCATCTTTACGTAGTTCGAGGTTGTTTTTACACTTTTATAACATTTTTGATCACGAGGGGTAGGTGACACTCAGTTACAAATCGAAGCTAGGAAATCGAGACGACCTCAGATTAGCTTCTTTGTTCACGGATCAAAAGATACTAAAAATAGTTAGATTTACGGAGAAGGGTAAATGAATACAGACAGGGTCGGTTTAATACATATATTGAGTTGTCATCCTATTTCCTAAGGAGGAAAACAAAAAAACACTGGCGGGAAAATGACCCGTAGGTGACTTATCCGCCTTGATAGGGGAATGAATCTTTTCTGGTGTAAGTTCAATGGGCGAGGCCCGTAGGGTCAGAATGTCTTCTTCCTCCACAGTCTGTCACCGTACGGTTTCTTGTGGAATGTTTGAGGCCGTGTCCCAAGAAGTGGGCTCCTCGACGAGAGAAATGCCCGTTTCCAGAGGAATTTCTGAATGGATGGCAACCCTAGTGGTAGTGATGGGAGGTTTTGACGGGCCAGGTGCTTCACCCTTCTTCTTCTTCTTCTTGCGTCGGCGCTTTAGGGGTAATGGTACGTATCGCCAAGGATTGGCCAACCGCTCTGCGACGGCTCGCCGGCGTCTCTCTGCCCAACGTTGTTGCTGGCTCCTTTTCTATTTATTCTTCTTCTTCCTAGGTGCTTCTACCTGGGTTAGAAATAAGGACCGGGCTCAAACCCGCATTGCATTTTTCGCATTACGAAAAAAACCGTACTGGGCCCTCTCGTGGGAGAGAGTCCGGTTCTAAGCTAAAGTAGCGATCGTTTATGGTTAATAAATAAATAAATATTTATTTGCTCAAGATAAAAAAAAGTTCTGGGCCCTCTCGTGAAAGAGAGTCCGGCTCGAAGCTAAAGGGGCGCTTGGTTATATTGATGGAATAAATAAGTGACTATTTATCCGCTTGATCCAAGTACTGGGCCCTCTCGTGAGAGAGAGTCCGGCTCTAAGTTAAATGGAATAAATATGGAAAAAAAGGTCAAGCTCGTATAATACGAAGTATTATTGGAAATGCACCCGTGCTAGGCCCTCTTGTGGGAGAGAGTCCGGCTCTTAAATAAATGAATATTTATTCGGTTAAGCAAGTGCTGGGCCCTCTCGTGAGAGAGAGTCTGGCTCTAAGTTAAAGGGACGAATGGGAACTGGTTTATGCTTTCACTTACTAGCTGCCCCGGTTCCTGGGGGATCGCCTCCATCTCCAGATATCCTCTAGCTTCGCAGGGGTAAGGAAATTGAGAATGAAGTTGGAGTCTTCTCTTTTATTTTATTTTTTCTTTCACTAAAAGACAAAGAAACGAAAATCTGATGACCGTACACAAAGCACGACCGAGCACAACGCTATGATGGTGTAAAGTAAACTTGACCGGAACAGGAAAAGAAAGAAAACGGAGAGTAGTCGATATGACTACTGAACGTCGTTCTTTTTTTGCGCGTAGTGCAGCCCTTCGGCGTACAGACGGATTCGGTAGAGGCGGAGCACTGCGGTTGACCCTCGCAAGGTGACGACTGGAACTCGACTGACTTGTCTCGTGCCGCGACTGGACAGGTCGATGGGCCTCGGTCCCCTGGCGCGCTCGTAGCGCTGCGCGTGGAGGAGCGAGGTACCAGTGGCACTGGCGCGAATCGTTTGAAACGTTAAGCATCGCCGAAACGGCAATTCCGAAGAAAAGAAAACAGATTCCTGTTCCCACGCAAATATTATTTTGTAGAAATAATATTCCCGTGGGAAAAAACTGGGATTATAGGTATGTACGACTTAAGGGTAGTTTTTTGGGGCACGTATCATATGTCATCCGGGAGCAAAAATAGAGCGAAAAATTCCCGCCAACTGTGATTCATGAATATTATTGTTTTTGACCCGTTTTAGAAGTATATGTAAGTTCCGCTACATAAATTAACGTGGAAGGGTAGTTTTCTGGAGAAATTGTAGAAGGGGTAAATGTTGAAGTTTAAATAATTAAGTTAGAGTTCTGAATCATCTTTACGTAG
Organism: Andricus kollari; assembly: GCA_932074435.1. Taxonomy (NCBI): domain Eukaryota; kingdom Metazoa; phylum Arthropoda; class Insecta; order Hymenoptera; family Cynipidae; genus Andricus; species Andricus kollari. The sequence continues at coordinate 14,039 of CAKNWW010310753.1, read as the reverse complement.
TTCAAGGTTGTTTTTACATTTTTACAACTTTTTTTATCACGAGGGGTAGGTATGTATGCCTCCGGGGTAGCTTTTTGGGACACGTATTATATGTTGTCAGAGAGCAAAATAAGAGCAAAAAATTCCTGTTAACTGTGTTTCATGAATATTATTGTTTTTGATGCATTTTATAAGTATATGTAAGTTTCGCTACATAAATTTACGCGGAAGGGTAGTTTTCGGGGGAAATTATAGAAGGGGTAAATTTTCAAGTGCTAAATAATTAGTTTACAGTTCTGAATCATCTTTTCGTAGTTCGACGTTGTTTTTACACTTTTATACCATTTTTGATCACGAGGGGTAGGTATGTATGACTTAGGGTTAGTTTTTTGGAATACATATTATATGTTTTCGGAGAGCAAAAACAAGCCAAAAAAGCTACCCTAATCGTTTAACAAAGTATCCCACACAATCAGACGGGCTTTAGAAAAGGGATGGGGACAATAGATAACATTTACGTACTGAACTATTTGGTTAATAGAAATTTAGGGGAAAGAGAGGGAAATTAGTCGCCTTGTTCGTAGATTTCAAAGCAGCTTTTGACTCAGTGAATAGAAAAGTGCTATGGCAGGCAATGAAAGAGAGGGGAATAGAGGAAGGGTTGGTACAAAGGATAAAGGAAATTTTTACTGAAACCAGGATTAGGGTGAAGATAGGGGGGAAGAAAGGGGAGGTCTTTTGGACAGGAAGAGGTCTAAGTCAAGGGTGCCCGTTGAGTCCGCTACTCTTTAATATGCTGCTGGCAGACTTAGAGGAGAAGCTAAAGGAGAAAGGGAAAGGGGGAACGATTTTGGGTAATAGCAAACTATACTCTCTAGCATATGCGGACGACGTAGTTCTGTTAGCAGACGATGAGAAAGGGATGAACTTCATGATGAGAATTTTCGAAGATTATGTGGGAACAAAAGAACTGACGGTGAACGTAGGGAAGACCAAGGTGATGTGCTTCAGAAGTAAAAAGGCCAAAATAGGTTACATTTGGAAGATGAACGGACAAATAGTGGAGAGTGTGGAGGAATTCTGTTACTTAGGTTTTTGGTTTGAGGCAGGAGGGGGAAACGATGTGCAGGTGAGGAAAAGAATCGAATGTGTGAGTAAAGTAATGGGCCAAGTGTGGGGTATAAGAAAGAGAAGGTTCAATGACGATTGGAGAATGAGGGTTTGGTTGTTTGATGCGTTTGGTTTGGGCGGTGTTGTGTTATGGAGTGGAGGTCTGGGGATGGAAGGAACACAGGAAAGTGGAAAGCATACATGAGAGATTTCTGAGATGGGTAATGGGGGTTGGTTGGAGCTACCCAGGATACATGTTAAGGGAAGAATTAGGAAGGGAAAAAATGGTAACTAGACAAATTAAGAGAGCATGGAGGTTTGAAGAGAAGCTGAAAAGGGGAGAGGGGAGTAGAATAGCACAAGTTTGCTTGGACGAAGTTCGGAATAAGGAGGCGAGAGGCAATTTCGGAAATTCGAAATCGGAGCAAGAGAGGAAAAACATGAGGAGGGTTTATGATGTACAAGGAGGGGCTTTGGATTGGCAGACCATAGAATTAGAGCTATTAGTAAGACAAGGAGAAGAGAGATGGAGAAATATTATGGAATCGAGGTACAATAGATGGTATATGATGGTCAAAGTGTTGACGGAACCAGAATATTTGCAAAAGATAAAAAAGGAAGAAAAATGGAATAGGGTGGTAAGGTTTAGAATGGGAGAAGGAGTGAGAGCTTGCAGGTATTGGATGGATGAAGAGGACAATCTGTGCAGAGTATGTGGATACGAAATGGAGTCATGGGCGCATGTGTTAGAGAGATGAACGGGAGAGGAAGATGGACAGTTGAGTGTGGATGAGTGTGTAAGATGGATTTTGGATGGTAGTGGACAGGGAGTGATGTGGATGAAGAAACTGGAAGAATGGAGAGAAAGCAAGGGAACAGGGCAGAGCCAAACGGTTGATCCTATTGAAGGACAGTAAATAGTAAATTTTAAAAATCGGGGAAAACATATTCTTGTGGTAAGAGGAAACGGAAGCCCTGGAAGATCGCGCATTTATAGAAATTAATACTATTGTTATTAGTATGAATAAGGCGAAACAATAGAATATAAGTAGCGGTTAAGCTATATTAAGGATGGAATGTAAATATATGTACAGGGAGCGGAGGCTCTCAAACCCGTAAATGGGAGAGATTAAATACATGCATACATATTTTCTTAAATTTTTTACGTGCTTTAATATTGTGCTGCAATGTAAAATTTTATTTCTTTAGATTACCTTTAAATAAAAATCATAAAAATCCTGGGAAATTATTTTAAATATTTAATCATTAATTTACTAAATATTGAAATTTAAATTTCACGAATTAAACAATTTACGTTAGTTAAATAATTCGTTAATTGAATAAGTTTGTAATTTTAGAATTCGATAAATTTTGATTTCTGAAATATTAAAATTCGGGCATTTGTTATTCGGTACTTTTATTTTTCATCAATTTTTCTATTTAAAATTGATATTTTCTTAAATTTTGTACGTGCTTTAATATTTTGCTCCAATGTAAAATTGTATTTCTTTGGATTCATTTTAAATAAAGATCATAAAAATCGTGGGAAATTGATTTGCCTTCTGTTTTTCGCAGGTTCCGTTTTTCTGATAAGGAACCAAATATGTATAATCTCCCAACATTCTTGTATACCAATATCCTTAGAAAAATCCAAGTGGGAATGCAAAAAATTAACTTTGAGCGACATATTTACACCGGTTGAAATTAAAATTAAATGTACACTTTTTTTCATTTTGTAAAACAGTGTAATGAACAATTACATGTATTAAATAATAGTACATTATGCAACAAGGGGCAAAGGTAGAAGATTTTTCACGCGGGTTAGTTTTCTGCAATATAATCACCCAAGGGAAAAATATACTTTTATTCCACACCCGACCGAAAAACCCACCTTTTGCCCCTGATAAGCGGGGCGAAAGTAGAATATTGTTCCTCTGGAACAATATTCTTGTTCGGGCAGTAAACTCACCCGCGGGAAAAATCTTCTACTTTTCCCCTTGTTGCATAATGTACTATTAACTCGTGTTGCATATAGTATTTTATTCCACTCTCGACTGAAAGTCCACTTTTTGGTTCTGAAAAGCGGGGTCGAAACAACTTCGCATTCTAAGGAGATTTTTTGAAAATTAAAAAAAAAATTTGAAATTTTTGGAAAAAATTTCCTTTCGCCCCGCTAAATTTTACTTTTGTCCCGCTAAATTTTACTTTTGCCCCGCTAATTTTACTTTTGCCCCGCAAAAATAGTTTTTGGGAGAAACATGCTACTTTCGCCCCGCTTATCAGGGGCAAAAGGTGAGTTTGTCGGTCGGGTGTGTAATAAAATAAGAATATATATTCCATACCCATTTTTGATTCTTCATGAAATCTTTAACAATTTGCTTGTAATTCGGGCTTTTATTGTTTCCAAGAAAATTGGAAACAATCAATTGGAATGATTTGCAGGCTGCAACCTCATTAGGTGCCAATAATGAGGGGAAATTTTCATCTTTGAGCACGTTTCTTATCTGTGGACCGTCAAAGATTCTTTCTTTGATTTTTGCAATAGAAAGTCTTGGGAAAATCGATCTTAAATGCTCGAGCGCTCGGCTTTCTTTGTCTAACGCTTTGACGAAGTTTTTGAAGGGTCCAAGTTTTATGTGTAATGGTGGAAGGATGATATTTTGTTTCTTCACCCACACTAGTATCGATACTTTTTTAGAATCGGAATCGAGAATTGAAAGTATCTAGTATTTTAAACTCGATGATCAAAGAATAGTATCGGTATCGTCTATCCCTTTGAACACTCGGTACAGTGCGTGCACTGACGAGCGGCGAACCATCTTTGAATTTTGGTTCCTTCATTCAATTGCTTATATCTCCGGTATTTATGCATATATTTTCTTCATCAATACCTTGTTTTTTCCGTAAAATTTCGATGTATATATAAAAAATAAGAAACTGGACATAATTTGAAATTTTCTATTTTTGCATGGCGATATGGTAAATTTTCGATTTTTATTTTGGCGCAAAAAATGGAATTTTCTCATATATTTTGGGACATATCACCTAAACTACTGAACAGATTGTAAAACAATATAAAGATCGATTGTTGGAAATGTTATTACCTTTAATTTGAGATCTCGTGCGATCTAATTTGACGTTTATAACTCGATATATGGCCTAAAATGTAAAGCCACCGCCGAAAAAAATGGAAAAAAATTCAAAAAATCATATCTCGAAAACCTATCCATAACAAAATTTTTTAATGTGATTTTCGAGTTCAGCGAGCAAAAATACATAGGAAAAAAATGGTTGCATTGGATGTACATTTTGGCTGTAAACTAGTGTTTTTAGCCAGTTTCCATAGTGGCGGCGCTGAGTGGATGCCCTGCTAGCGCCGCCACTCTTATCTCGGAAGTTTGAAGAGCAAAAAACTTTTTTTTGAGCATGACATTTGCAACAAAAAAAAAAAAAAAAAAAAAAGAAATATGGCGTTTTCCATTTTTCATTTTGCCTTGGTGGCGGCGCTGAGTGGACGGACCTGAAAGACAAATGCTTTGCTGACTCAACTGATACATCCAAATGGACTAAGATTTCAAAATATTTACATCTACTCAAAATCTCTAAAACAGCCAAAGTATGAATTTTTGGAAAAAGTCCTTCAATCAGTAGATGACATATGCCCATATTCCTAAACACCTTGTACGCGGTAATGTTAATTTACTTGTGTTATTTAACCCGTTGTGGTCATATGGGTCCAAAAGGCCCCACGGGCTTTCCGCTTTTTTCTGATTGTCTCCGTTTTTCTTTTCTCAAGAATTTTTTTCGAATAGTTAAATTATGACTGAAGCTTCGGAGATATTTTTTTCCTATTTTGTATTGTTTCAACATCACTTATGATTTTTTTGCAGCGAAAAATATCTGGAGGTGTATTTGGAGGTGTGACCACAACGGGTTAAACAAGATGAAATGAATCTAAAGCATGTTTATGATGATCATGTGAATACTGATATGTCTTATTCGCAATTTAAGCATGTGTGTTTAGCATGCTGGAATAATGACAAGTATGGATTCATTGTAATGGACAAGGATATGAATCTTAACCAAGGAAGATATAGGAAAGGTTTTGATTGTTTCATAAATCTTGAAAAGTAATATATACATATGTTGTGATCAATACAGAAACAGTTACACCTTAGACGTTGCCGTAAAGTTAAAGAAAGTATTGATGATGATGATGATTTGTCATATAAGTCAATTTATGATGAGGTTGAAGCAGACGAGTCTGAAGATCCCAGTAACTTGGAGTTATAAACTCGTAGTGAAGCGGAAAATAACTCAGAAACACCTACATCTTCGCGCTTTGATGATGATGCAAACAAGTATCTAATATTATTAGGTGAAAGAAGTAGAGAACTCGATAATGTGTATGTAATAAGAAAATTAACGAAAAATAGAATAATGATTGGAGATTCTCTGATAAGTTTCAGCCCAAACTATATTCATGTGGGTAATTTGAATTTTCCTAAAAGTAAAGGCTTGCTTAAACTTTTATTTAAAAAAGTTCCCGAAGAGTCCTCTATAACTTCCAGTGATCTTGAAAATTATAGACAAATTATCATTGCAACAAACGTGTACAAAAAGCATTATAAACCAGATGGTGAACTTCGTGACAATAAAGCCGTTATATATCAAAAATTTATAAAGATATTAATTCCCACATCTCCATCAAAGAATACAGATAGAAGAAGTAAAAACCGAAAATCATTATCAGGTAAAGGTATGATCCCGCAACACATGATTGATAGAGAGGGTAGTCTGATGGATTACATTTACTGGGATGACCCTAATGAATTGGTGGATCGATTACGCTTACTGCTAGCGTCTCAAGCAGCTGGAAATCCAAGGCACACCAATGAAATTATATCAATTATTGAAGAACTACGAGAAGCTGGAATTAGATATTAATGAGTGTTTTGTCAAGATTTTCATCATTTGCAAGATGAGCATCGATGCATTCGGACGTAATTCCAAGCGAGCAGAGAGTATTGGTCGTGGTCCTCTTGGAATTGGCTTCAAAGTCACATCTGAAGGAGATTATGACATGAATAATAAAAGGCTGTGTAAAGTGGCTGATGCTCAAGAGCAGAATGATGCTGTCAATCTGAATATGGTGCAGCATATGATACAGCGTGAACTTCAGACTATTCATCATGTTATAGCTTCCTTGCGAACTGAAGTAGTAAATAATAATATGATGATTGAGACTTTGGAAAATTCCATAGATAAACTTTTTAAAAATGTGAAAATTGATGCTGAATCAATTCAAAAACTGGTCATCATTAGTCAAGTACACACTAGACTGAACGCACTCAAAAATGGACGTTGAGAAGCAGCAGTTGGTGAAGGAGCTGCACAAGCCAGCTAGAAGAAATTACCAACGTCGACATTTCGATATCTGTGACATTGATGAGACCTGGCATGCTGATCGTATTGAAATGCAGCCATACGAGAGAGTAAACAAAGGATACAAGTACATCCTTACTGTAATTGACATATGTTCAAAATTAGCTTGGTCTGTTCCCGTTAAATCCAAGAAGGGCGAAGATGTAGCTGCAGCCATGGAATCTGTACTTGATAAAAGACGTGTACCAAAAAATGTACATGTGGATAGGGGTGAAGAATTTTGCAACTCACATTTTGATAATCTTATGAAGCGATATAAGATAAATTTTTACTCGACATTTAGTAATTTAAAAGCATCAATTTGCGAGTGATTTAATCGTACTTTGAAAAATAAAATGTAGATGCAATTTAGCTTGCAGGGTAATTATAAGTGGATAGATATTTTGAAAGATTTAGTGTTGTCTTACAGCGATACCAAACATCAGACTATTAGAATGAAACCAAAAGATGTTAATAAGCAAAATGAGGAAAAAATTGTTGTTTGATGTATACAAAAATTTCAATGTGAAACTAGCAGTTAAGAAAGCTAAATTTAAAGTTGGAGATAAAGTACGTATAAGTAAATTTAAGCATGTTTTTGAGAAAGGCTAAACACCGAATTGGACAACTGAAATATTTACCATAAGTCATGTTAAAAATACTGAACCAGTGACGTATATGCTTAAAGATTATCAAGATAAAGCTATTGCAGGTAATTTCTATGAACAATAATCTGGTAAAGTTAGACATCCAGACATTTATCTTGTGGAAAAAGTACTGAAAAAACGTGGAAATGAGCTGTTTGTAAAATGGTTACGTTTTGACGACTCTCACAATAGTTGGATAGATAAGTCTAGTTTGTAAGTATCTTTGTGTTAATATTAAGGTTTTTCTGAATAAAGTTGATTATTCTCTAATATATATATTTTTTACTTACACATCTACCTAACCTTAATCTAGTAAATTAAAAAATTCTCATACTAATAAAATACATAGAAATTTAAATGTACAAAGGTACCTTTCACGCATCTTAGTTCTGGTAATTTCTCAATCACTTTTTCACACACATTCTGATTGTAGAAAGTAATAATTTCAAGAAACAGACTTTCAAATCGCATGAGATTAGTAAATATAAGTTTTTTCATTGCCTTATTCTTTAAACTTGTATAATTTTTTTGTATATAAGATTTTACACTTTTCACCGGTCGATACAAAGACTGACTTCCCTGACAACAGCAAACGATGTTTCTTGTAGTACAAATGGATAATATTTTTGTGTTTCTTGAATTTGCTTCAAAGCCACTATATAATCTCCAAAAGATGTAGGAATATGTATACGGAAATTTCCACAGTCGATGCATTGCAGCTTCTCTTCGCCTTCAAAGAACAGTGAAATGAGGTTGAAGTAACTTTTAAATAATTTCCAGTCTTCAGGATACAGGGTTATACTTGCACGAGGATGACTGGCCAGCAGTTTCACTGATGAGGCGAGCTCTCTGTCTTTTTTAAACTCAGCACCGATGATAATTTGCTTTGTGAATGATGAATTCAGATTGTATGTAGTTGCATGTAACATTTGATTTCGAGGCGTATAAGGCATGATGATGTTAATCTCACCGAAGGCTTTTCAGGCACTGAGCTTCATCTTCTTCAAACAGTTTTGCAATTCTTTGAGGTAGAAAAACAGAGAATTTCTTTTCGATGATTACGAGCGTTCGCATTCCATATTTTGTTTTAGCTTTCTTGATGTCTGTTATTTCGTATCGTTTGTTAACTTCTAGTTCTGACAGCCTCTGTGTTCGAAGAAAGTCTTCACTGAGAGCGGTTTTGTTTAGTTTTGAGAAATCCATTTTTCACTGCTTCACTTTTTCAATATGCACAGTATTAAATTTTCTCGTTAAAGTTGGTAAATCTATTCGCACTTATATCACTTGTTTTAGTTCTCGAATGTTCTGTAGAAATAAGTTTGAACGACTTCTCAGCTCTTGCTGCTTTTCTTCTTCACAGCCTGACATCTGCCAACAAACTGATGAAAGGAACGAGCTGGTCTCCTTTTATAGACGCTTACACCCTCTATCAAATTTCTGGACGCTTTTGCACAATATTAAAAGATATTTCATCATATGAGGCAACAAAGTTCTGAAACATTCTACATTGTAATGAACACATTTGTGACATAATTTTTTTACAACGCAATACGTAATGCGTCATGGAAATAACCTTGAACTTGTTTACCAAAAATTGCGCAGTTTTATTCGATGCTGTCATCAAGAATGTTCTACAAGAATGTTTTTCACGAATTATTTGCGGACTAAATAAATGAGGAGAGACATTTTTAGTTCAATATGTTATCTATAAGGAAGCAATAAATCAAATTTAGTTAGCCAAAACAGGATGTCATACATAGCCCTCCGTATCAAATTTCATCTGTACACCTGCATCTTTTGCGCATTAAATAAATATTTTATCTGTAAGGAAGCGATAAATCATCCTTGTTTTTTCCCATAACTATATGACGCAGTAAAAATTACTTGAATTCAGCTCTTACAATTGCGCAATATTATTCTGTGACGTCATCATGACCTTCGAGAATGTTCTAGAAGCTTTGCTGAACGGTCTCCATGCCAGCCTCACACGGATACACACACACACATAGATACTCACTAATACTAATTGGGCCAGAACTCCCCCTGAATATCTACTGTTTTCAATCAATATGAAACTAAATCAGATATATAAAGAAAATTTCCAACAAATTTCAAAAATATTATTACCACGAATAATCATGTTATATTTTCTGTTACAATGTGTATGTGCTTGAACTGATCTCGTATCGAAACCTTTGTCACGTTTCTTTGCGAAATCTGCGAGCAATTTTTCTATAAACGTTTCCTTGGCAGTGGTTGATATATATACATTATGTATGTATAATGTATCTAATAATGTATAAATAAACTTATACAATTGTAATATATGAATTCATTCAGGTATCAATGGGCCTCAGGAGTTGGAATATGTGAAAATTAAAGTTTTTAATTTTTTACATTAAGATCCCCTAAATTAAAAAATCTGAAATAATTTACAATGATAGCTCTTTGGGTGCATATTCTATAGTGAAAAAACTAAGTTAGTACTTGAGTTTCATCACACGAAAAAAAAAACAAAGAAATTTTGAAATTTTTTTTTAGTTTGAATTTCCCGCCAAATTTTTTTCGAAAAAATCATGCACGTTGAGAAAAACAGAAAGAAGTGCTGCGAATATTTTCAGATTTTTTCCAACGATAGAAGCAGAAAAAAAAAATATAATGGACCTTACCCCCTCTAACTCATCCAATGTGGCGGCTAACGGTTTGAAATTATGGGAAAAAATTTTGTTGATTGTATGCTTTGGGGTTATTTTTTGCATGCTTACCCGGCTACTATAACCTTTGCACCTTAAAATTTTTTAAGCCCATCTTCTCATAATATGTCTCAACTAAAAAAATAATGAATATATTTCTGAGATGACCCTGGCTTTTTCAGCAAAGAAGCATAGCCGAGGTTTTGTCACGAATGTTCAAGCGGTTCCATAGCGCAATTGGCTAAGGCATCGGCTAGGTACATACGGGTTAGGTAGTTTAGGTAGGGTTCGAATCTTCCGGGAGTGCGATTTTTCAACGGGTTTAAGCGTGCGATTATATGTGTAGGGGAGCATGCGTGAAATTGGATTATTTAAACTATAAACTAAGTGCAACAATAATACAATAAACTTTTTTTTGTCACATATCGTTGTAACACTGTTACGTGATTGTTACAATAAATGCAAAAAAGTTGTAACACCGTCATGGAACTGTTACGGATCTATTACAGAACAAATTTACATCGTAACACTGTTACATATGTCTTACGGCACTATTACAGAACATTGTTCCTCTGTAAACCTGTTCATAAATTGTTCTAAAAATATTTGTTGACATATAACATTGTTCCAGAATTGTTACAGAACAATCACAGAACAAATTTACATCGTAACACTGTTACATCCCTACTGAAAAAGCCTACATAGTAAAGTACATTGGAACCTATGTGGGAGCCCATTTGGGATCCTATTCTTATTATGGGTTTTTATGAAGGTTCCTACATGGATGCGTTGGCAATTAATAATTAAGGAGTGCGCAGTAGTTTTCTTTGAAAGCTACGGCTGCGCAGTATTTTTTGGAAGCTTTTAAGATTGCCGATAATGCACCAAAAACTTCCGAAACATATTTCATTTAAAAATAGTTATAATCCCATGTGGGATTTCATGTAGGAGAAATTCATAGGTTTCCACAACGGTATTCATATAAGAACCTATGTGGAAACCTACCTAATATTTCCCATCCTATCTCAGATCATAATTTGAGACAGGAATTCAAAAAAGGATCCCATATGGGTTCCCATGTAGTGTACTATGTGGGCTTTTTCAGTAGGGATATGCGAGACGGCACTATTATGGAACATGGTTACAATGTAAACCTATTTCTAAATTGTTCTAAAAGTGTTTTTGTTAAATATAACGCTGTTCCAGAATTGTTACAGATCTCTGACAGAACATGGTTCTGTAACAGCGTTACAGAACTGCTACGTCCATTTGGGGACGACATTACTTAGACCATGGTCTAAGTATGTTCTAATCCTGTTACAGAACCTGTTCTTTTGTGTTCTAGAACTGTTACATCACAGTTATATCACAGTGTCCGCTGGGAATATACAAATATAAAAAAGATTACTATGTTTCAAATTTTCTAATTGTACAGTTTAATCACTTCAAAAAATAATAATAATTTGAGAGGTATGGTTTTATCTTTCAAGTTAAATGTTGTTATTTTTTCACAGATTAATGTGGAAAGGGTTCTCGAAAATTAAAAAAGCTACCTCAAAAATATTCATTTCAATGATTTTTCATTATTTTGAATTATTTGAAATGCTTTTAAACTCTTTCGAATCCTTTTGAATTCTTCAAATTCTTTAAAATCAACTAAATTCCTCTAAATTCCCAGATATATCTGAATTCATCTGCATGGCCTGTATTCCTTGAATTCGTGGAATTTCCTATATTCTTGGAACTCTCTGAATTTCACGGACTTCAAAATGATTCAAAGAATTCAGAGGAATTTAGAAGAATTGAAGGAATTCAAGAAATTCTTTGAATGCAGGGAATTCAGAAGATCTGAAGGAATTCCGGGGATTTGTGGAATTCACAGTATTTCAGGAATTTATAATATTTGAGGAATTCAGAATATTACAGGATTTCAGAGAATTCAGAGAATTTTAAATATTCAAGGAAATCAGGATATTCAAAGATTACAGAAAATTCAGAGAATTTGACAGCATTTTTGAAATTTAGGGAATTTAGAGAATTCAGAATATTTAAGGAAATCAGGGATTTTGAGCATTCATGGAATTTCAGGAATTCTTAATATTTCCGAAATTCCGGGAATTCAAAGATTTTCACGAATTCGGAGAATGCAAGAAATTGAGAATATGTAATAAATTCAGGATATTAAAAGAATCCAGAAAATTCAGAGAGATAAGGGTTTTCATAGTATCAAAGCAATTCTGAATACTCAAGGATGTCAAGGAATGTAGATAGTTGAAAGATTTCAGAAAATTTAAGGAACTCGCAGAATTTAAGGAATTCAGAGGATTTAAGTAATTCAGAGAATTTAAGGAATTAAAAGAATTTAAAGAATTCTGAGAATTTAATGAATTCAAAGAATTAAGAAATTCAGAAATGTTCACGCATACAGAGAATGCAAGAAATTTAAAATATTCAAAGAATTCTGAGAATTCCGAATTCAAGGAATTCAAAGATTTTTCGTAATTCCGAAAATTCAAGGATTTCATTGGATTTACAGAATTTCAGGGACTTTTAACGAATTCAAAGATTTTCAGGAATTCAGGGAATTCACAATATTCGAAGATTGCAAGGAATTCAGAAAAATCTACGATTTTCGATAATAATTCAAGAAATTCAGAGATTTTTAGGAAATCGGGTAATATCCCAAATGTTCATTGCTGTAAATATAAAATTCTTAATTTAAAAAAAAAATGAAAATTTTTTTGTTTCAAGTTTCGAAAGCTGTAAATTTTTAGTTTAAAAGACATTAACTTTGATATAGTAGGGAGACCGGGGCTAGTTGGAACAACTACGACTCCAGAATTTTTTGCGTCTTTCTAGTAACTTTTTCAGAATTGTTCTATACTTGCTGTTGAAGTACATATCCTTGGCTATTGATGTGAATTTTTTGGGCGCATAATATTTATTATATAAATTTTGGCGAGTGTATAACTGAGGTCATGTCCTGTGTCCCAACCTGCTCCGTATACGGGGCAGGTTGGGACGATGCTCGGGGCAGGTTGGGACAGATAAAACAATGTCAATTTAGAAAATCTGTAGTTGTTTTTTAAAAGGAAGAAAGTTGGAACAATCACTTTTAAAGACATTTGACTTATTTTTCTAATTTTCCAGTTGTGTTCAAGTACGAAAAAAGCTTATCGAGTCACTTTATATAATTTGCCCTGGTGGACCGAATGAACGGAACGGATACGCTACAGCGTATCCTTAAAGTATGCACATCGTATCCTCTCCGTCTCATGGAAGAAAAACTCATTAAAAAAGGATGATGAACATTTAACTTGTTGAAATTCGGATGCAACGTCTGGCTCGCGTCCAGCCCTATCCGACCACGTGCAAAAGCGCTGGCTAAAGTTTGATGCCAGCCGTGAACTAATCCGCTGGCAGCGCTGCTGCGCTTCTTGCTGACAGATTTTTAAGGCTATATGACAAATTCAAATAAAAAATGAAGCATTAATGAAAAAAATAAGTTTAAATGATTTGTAGTGCGCGTAAAAGAAATTAATTATTTTAAAGAAGGTTTTTTTTGCATTAATATGGTCGGATATAGAGGTAATAGATGCGTAGTTCCGAAATGCAATTCGTACTAGAAATCCTCTTTGGAGAAATTTCACCTTTTTTCTGCTTCCAAAGATAAAAATTCACTCGAAAAATGGCAAAGGGCAATTCCGCGAAAATATTTTACATTAAAAAATAGAATATGGGTGTGCCACAAACATTTTCGTCAGGAGGAAATAATTTCACATTATAATAATTGTGACATATTCTTTTGTCACATTATCTGGAGCATGGGTCAATGGTATATAATATAATATTTTTCGAAAACAAATTTTCAAACCGCCTAAAATATATATAATATATATATATTTAATAAACGCTAATCCAAAAGAGTATAAAAATATAAAATTGAAAGCTCAAGTTCATTAATATCATTATTATTATTAATTATATTATTATCACATTAATATTAATTAGCTGAGAATTTATGGTATAAATGGTAAAACTATATATAACGTGCTCTAAAAATTCTAAAAATTCTTCAAATTTGTTATATTTTCTTATGATTTTAAAAATAAATTAAAATAATATAAATCTATAAAAAGGGAGAATATTGTACAATATTTATCAACTACTCATGTAAGAAAATTAA
>CAKNWW010310750.1:4802-18535 GCA_932074435.1 Andricus kollari | reverse complement strand
AAAAAAATTACGGATAGAGTGACGATCGAAGTGCCAGTTATGGGCAAGCCATAACACATATTTTTCAAGATGCAGAATAGATCGTAAGATCGCCCTAATAAGTCTAGTAACATCGTAGATTTCTATGAAGAGTTTACAGAGTTTTCTAGAATCATTATAGAACGTTTAGATATTTACCAAATTTATGAAAATAAGTAGCAACAGCATATTTTTTTATGTAAATCTTACAAGAGTTTTTGGTAAATCATATCCAAAGTTGCGAAAATGTTACAGGATTTTATGTAAACATTACAGAAAAATGCATGCTGTTGTCATTCTGTAATATCAGCAGACTATTTCTTTTCTGTGTACTTTCTTTGGATAAAATAATTACGACCGTAAGCAGAAAATTAAAAAAATGAGACCAAAACGTCGCATGAGTTTCTCAACACGTGTAATATGGTATTATGTGTACTAGTTGAAACAATGGAGACGTGTACTGAAATTAATGAATATAAAGATAAGGTCTAATTGCATTGCAATAAGAATATTTCACTGTCTATATTCGTTTTTGTTCTGGGCCCTCTATTTATGAAAAAAAAAAAACAATAATTAGCCGCTGCCACTGAAGGTGTGCGTCACCTTGAAAGTAATGACACAGTTGGGCTCATCTGGAATGTCAATTCTAACCAAACACCTGCCTGGTCGGCGCTCATTATAAAGGCAATTGATTACTGCTCCAAGGAAGTGAGTTGCGAGCGGAAAATAGTAAGAGATGCATAGCAAAATACTGTTGTCATTCTTGGCTGTTGTGGCCTATGCCACAGCAGCTTCCATTTCTGGAGCAGCCGGTTACGATCGGAATTCGGTAAGGGAAACATAAACATGAAGTTGTGAAATGTGTTGTTCTCAAAATTTCCCAAAATTGTGTGCCGGTTAATAACACTTGTTTTTATATAATTATTATATATATATATATAGCATTCACCTTCTCGATATTTTGTCCTACTATATAGTTGGAAATATGTCCGAACTTGAGGATTTTAAGTTGATGAACTATTTTCAAAAAATGCCCACAAAATTTGGGAACTTTTTCTTAACTTTGTGATCCTAGAACTGTAGAGTGCTATCTTCGATTGTGCCAGATTTTCAGGAAAGCTGTTTGAAATTGAGTATTTTGTACATGGACACGTTTAATGAGAATTAACTTTTGTTCATCTGTCTCCGGCAAGAATAATTTGAACACTGATACAAGATTTAAATTCGGTAATTCCAAAACTTCGGTGTATCAAATTATTTAATTTTAAGATAGAAATTTGTGGCTCAAAAATATGGAAAATTGCACAGATATAGTACCGCATACAGAATAGAAAAAAGGAGACTCAAGTCCTATACATCGACTTCAAAGAAAACGATCACTTTTCAGTCCAAAATAATACAAAAGCTTGCGGAGTGTGTCGCTCGTAAAAATGCTTAAAACATGCTCTCAAAGAATAAAAATGGCTAGCATCTACATCTTGAATCATGGAGCGCATGCCCTGAACATTTTTATTGGCGCCAAACTCCAAAAGTTTTTGTCGTACTTTGAACAGAAAAGTGTTTGTTATTTGCGTCTCACCTTTTTATATACATTTTTATGACCTTTATAAAATTTGAAATAAATATATTTTAAAATATTATGGTAAATAAAAAGAGGCTTCAAATTAAAGTTTAGTTTTCAACAATAGAACTATTTTATTCAATAAATAAATATCAAATTCTAATAATAAAATCATATAAAGATGCTGTCACGTAATCTTTGTTGCGAAGAAGGAATTATTCTTAAAATCCTACTTTTACTCAAATTCCAACTAATTTCGTATTGAAACTCCCGAGAATTTGAGTGTTCTTTTTGACATATCTTTCCACGTACTGATTCCACTTGGATTTCTACACGAAATTCACTCAAATTACCTATTGCTACGGAAAAATGTACTATCTCGAATTGTTTAAAAGTATTCAAAACAATCATTCAACTCTCTAATGTTTCTAGCTTGAAATTGCTTTAAATTATATAATTTGGAAAATTTGCAAATTTACTGATTCATTCTTTAATTTACAGCATTGTAAATGATAACGCGGATTTATATTTTTTGGATTGAATCTAAATTTTTGAACTGTAAAATTTATGAAAGTTAAAAATTCTTTATTTTGCAGTATAACTGCGTTTAATTAAAATTGTTCAAATTAAAAAGTTGTAATAGCTCTCATCTTATTGTGACTTTGAAATTAGCATGCGATTCTGACGGCCATTTCGTGAACTACGCAACATGGCCGCTAACACGGACAAAACGTCATTGAAAGTAAAGGGAAAATCGCGATTTTCCCCAAATTACGCGGAAGAAGTTGTATAAAAACGGCTCGAGCAAGTTATTTTTACAAAATGGAGTAAGAAAGTATGAATATTCCAACATATTCAAAGAAACGAGTGAAGTAAATCTTTTTAATTTTGGAAGAATATACAGCACACACTGGTTACAAAACAGTAAGGCAGCCACGATGTGTTTGCAACAGTGGTTCGAGCGGCTTTGCAGCTGCAATCCATTTTTTTCACGAAAACGTCATTGCTTGTGGAGCAAACGGACGTTTCAATTGACAAATTCCGGGTCACAACATGTGGATCTGACGATATTCCACTTGTTTGGAAACATAAAGCGTACAACTGTAGGGTTGCGTATGTTTCAGCCGTTGCACAACTCCTCCAGCGATACCGTCAACATTTTTCAGCTTCTTCCGTGTAATTTGGGAAAAATCGTGATTTTCCCTATATTTGAAATGCCATTATGTCCATGGTAGCGGCCATACTTGCTTCGGCACACTAGCGCCGACGTTCCCGCGGTGGTATTTTCTTTCGTCAATATGTTTAAATTATCCAGCGTTCAAATAAAAAATTTTAAACTTCAGCTTTAAAAGTTTAACATTCAAGGGTTCCACCTTCACTGCTTAGATTTACAGTTCAAGTTTTTATTAGTTCAAGTGAGGAAATTTTTAGCTTTAAGAGTTCGAACTTTTTAATTTTATTGACCGTGCAAAAGAGGCCGAGTAAATAAGTATTATCAGTTTGTGTTTTAATTCATATAAATATAATTTTCCTAAGATTCAATAAAAAAATTCAAAGATTTTGGAAGATTTCAGATGAGTCGAAAAACAATATAGAAAATTTCTTTTTTTACCATATTTTACAAAACTTTAGGAAAAACTGGAGTCCGTTTAAAAGATATTTAGGACTTTTAGAAGCGTAGAAGAAATTAACAAATATTTTATAAACTTTCAGAAGTCTTTTCAAATTTTAAAATACATTTAATCTCTTCAAAACTTTTAAAATTCCTAATTATATTTTAAACTGATTAAAATTTTTCTAAAAACTAGGAAAAATGTTTCAAAATTTAAAAAATTGACTGAAAATCCTCCAGGTTTTTTCGACATTTTTCGAAATCTTGTAAAATCTGTTGACATTTTCTTTAAAAATGGTATCAAGTTTTTCCTGGAATCTCAAGAAAGTTTTTTTATTCTCTTGAAACCTTTCAAAATTCTTAAAAGGCTTCTATTTTTTCGAAATCTTCATAAATCAACATTTTTTTTGAAAATTTTCAAAATCTTTTCAAATTTAAAATTATTTTTTAGCCATTTAAAAACTTCTAAAATTTCTAAATATCTTTTTAAAAAACCTGATTT
This sequence comes from Andricus kollari, assembly GCA_932074435.1. Taxonomy (NCBI): domain Eukaryota; kingdom Metazoa; phylum Arthropoda; class Insecta; order Hymenoptera; family Cynipidae; genus Andricus; species Andricus kollari. The sequence continues at coordinate 14,842 of CAKNWW010310750.1, read as the reverse complement.
TTTCTCTAAAATTGTCTAAATTAAAAAAATTGGTCTAAAATCTTCCAGATTCCTCTTTGACAATTTTTGAAATCTTTTAAAATGCTTGAAAATCTTCTTATATATTCTCTAATAGGTAATTTACAAAAAACTCATTTGAAATTTTGCTAGCAATATTAAGAACATTTTTGATTATCTACAAAACTTTCAAAATTCTCAAGATTTAAATTATTTTCTAATTTTTCAAAACTTCGGATTATCTTTTGAAACAATTCGTTTTTCCTACCAATTTTTTTAATTATGCAAAATTGAAAAAATGATCGTAATATTTTCCAGATTATTTTTCGACATATTTTGAAATCTTGTGAAATAAAGCCAAGATCATTTTAAATTTTCCTAGAAATCTTATTATCAGTGAGGGTAGTTTTTTAGTTACCGCTGCCGGTGTGGTAGCAAAATGTAAAGAACAAATTATCCCCTCATTTTAATAGGTCATTTAAAATTAAAATTTTCTCTTTTATCAATACTGTTTAGCAACATCAAGAAATCTATTTTATTTTTTAAAGTATTTTTAATCTACAATATTTTAATTTTGAATCATTCGCTTTTAAATTATTCAGATTCAAAATTTTGTGCTCTGAGAAATTACGCTTATTACACTAATTTTATTAAACGAATTTTATTATACTATTTAAGAAAAAGTTCTAAAATATCAAAGACTAGAAAAACATTTTTAATTATTATGTTTCCCAAATTTAAAAATTGATTTTATTTCATTTCGACTGCTTTAAAATGAAGGTGTTATTTTAAACATTTGCAACTTGAAACCAGTTTAATTTAAAAATTGCTAAAGTTTAAAATCTTTTCTTTCTTCGGTCTTACGGTCCAATATATACAAACATAAAAGACGATTATAGTTGTTTGAAAATCGTTTTTATTTTCTACGTTTCGGCACTCACTGCGGGCCTTCACCAGCAAAGTTTTCATTTCTAAAATAAATCGTGTTTGTATGATAAATGAAAACTAAAATACAATAACGTACTAAGTAACATAAAAATTGTGTTCCCAGTGGGCACAAAATTTGGCGACGTCTTTACGACATCCTCACGACATCTTTAGGGAAACTTGACGACATCCTACGTCCATGTCGTTGAGGTGTATTTACGATATCGTAAAGACGTCGTAGAATCTGACGATGTCTTTAGGGTATCGTGAAGACACCTTAGCGACATGGACATAGGATGTCGTAAAGTTGTCGTAAAGGTGTCGTAACGATGTCGTAAAGACGTCGTCAAATTTGGTGCCCACTGGCTTATTACATGTCATTAAAAATTACGTAGTGTCAAAAAAATATACATTTTAGAGTCAAACATTTAACTAATGAAAGGTTCCATAAGGTGAGGATTTAACACTCATGTCGAAAATTGATATATTTGTTATCAAAATCTGAGCCTCACAACATTTTTTGTAGAGGCTCCAAACCAATTCGACATGGAACTGACATTGACATTTATGCTATAGATGATACTAAATGGACGATAAAGCACAGGTCAAATTTTCATTGACCCACCCGATGAGAGAAGCGCGCCATAGCTCTTGGATTCAAAATTGTGAATTAAATTTTATTTTAATGTTAAGTTTAATGTATAATACATTGATACATCTGGTTAATATTCAATACTTCAGCCTGAAGATTGATTTAAATTTTTGTAAATTCTGTTATAAAAATAGATTCAATAATTCGCCGTTTATAAGTATTTTGTTTTCTTGCTAAAATTCTAATATTATTAAAATTTGAATTAAAAAAAATGGTCAAAATTCCATGAATTTTGAGACAAACCTGTGTTTAATTTTCGATTTCGCAATTTCTTTTATGTTCGGCAACTCTTGTTTGTAATCTTCTGCCAGTTTCCCCGATGTATACTTTATTGCAACCAGTGCATTTAATTAAGTATATGACACCTGATAAATTTTCATTCTTTTCAGAATCTTTTTTATTCAAAACAAACTTATCCAGATTGTGGCTATTATTAAAATAAACGTTAATGTTAAATTTTTTTAAAGAACATCTTAGTCTTTCAGAAAGGCCTTGAACATAAGGTCAGGTCACCTTTAACTCTGTTTTTTTGTATGTTTCTAGCCATTTATTATGCTTATTATTTTTGTGTATGCTGCACTGCAGTCCCGCTTTATCAGCCGTGTCGGGGGTAACCTCAATGGCCTCGATGATCAAGCGGGACTCTCTAAACCGTTCTTCTTCTCCTTTTTGCTCGTGGCTTCTTATAGTGCCGAGCCGTAAACATCGCAAGACCTTTCAAGCGCCTCTCTCGCCCCCTTCCACTACCTTGTCCGATATATCAGGAACAGATAAAGCGGAACTGCAGTGTATTGTAAATTTCGTGAATTCTTTCTTTTAAAGCACTTTCTATTAACGGAAGTGAATAATTATTCTGTAATAAAGTGACTTTTAAATTATCTAAATTTTGTTTTTAAAATTCAACATTATTTAATTTTATACATCTGTCTACTCAGCCTTTAATTAAGCCACTTTTCTGTCTGAAGAAATGGTGAGAATCATAATTTAAATACCGCCCAGACCATGACAGCGTTTTGTACCAATTAGTTATCAAATCACCTTCAGGCGTTTTAATAATCAATAAATCTAAATAATTTAGGGAATTATCGTTTTCAATTTCGTAAGTGAACTGGTTAGAATCATTAATACTGTTAAAAGTGTTTACTACATCTACAATTTTATTGGTTGGTATAATCAAGAATACATCATCCACGTGACGTTTATATAAGATTGGTGTAAAATTTAATTTTTCTAATGCTCTCCTTTCTATATCTTCCAACACCAAATTTGATACAATGGGAAACAATGGAGACCCCATCGGACAACCTGACACTTGTTTATAGAATTTATTGTTAAATGAAAACCCTGTATTATTAAAAATAATTCTAGTTGCGATTAAAATCTCATTTTTTGATATTTTAGTTGAGTTACGATGTAAATTTATTTCTCCTCTGTGCAATTCAAAGCCAAATCTAACGGAATATTATCGAAAATAGAAATAAAATGAAGAGAAATTAACAATTCGTTTTTGTTACTTTAATGTATTTTAAATTATCTTTAAATTCCCAACTGTTTTTTACGAATGCATTAGTGTTTCCTGGAATCGGTTTGCGTTTCTAATCTCTAAACCATTTGTTCGCTAATATCTCTCTTTTTTCCCATCTGGAAACAATATCGTTACATTTGTTTTCAACTGTGGGCACTAAGCAAGTCTTAACATTTTTGTATAAATTGTTGTTTTTTAAAATATTCTCCACAGTTTGGTTATAATTAAATCTATTTGTTGCTACCGTGATATTTCCCTTATCGGTTTTTAGAAATAATAATAATTCTTTATCTGCTTCTTGATAACTTTTAGCATATTCAAAGACTTGGTTGTTATTTTTAAATTGTTTGTTTCTACAATGATTTGAAAGAAGTTCAGTTACAGTTTTTCGAATTTTGCGCTTTTTATTTGATTGGAATGATAAGATAAATCCTGAATATTTTCAATCATGTTATTCACTTCACAATTTAAACATTTATTTTGAAAAATCAATTTAGTTTTTTGAAATTTAGGTAAAACTGTATAGTGTTAATTATTCAATTGAAATTTTGTTTGTGTGATTTTGAATACGTACTGGAATTAAGGTTTCTTTTCTGCATCTTATTAAAAACGTACGTTGCTCTTTAAGATGAACTAATCTTCTTTGGACGTTTATCCAGTTTCCAAGTTCCAATCTAATGCTTGTGTTGGCAACTGTGGCTAGTGCTAAGAAAAATAATTTTATTTTAACACTAACCGCTCGTGCCAGAGTTTCTCCGTGTACTTGCTTGCAATATACGCCAAGTAAACCATCCTTCAAAAATGTTACTGACCTTGACAGAATAATTCGAAGAAAAAGGAGAAACAATTTGGAATCTAGCTTCAAAAAGTTGGTTTAGATAATTAATTAAAAAAGTTAATATTCAATTTAAGAACTTAGCAATTTCTAAAATTTGGAGATTAATATGCCCACAACTGTTTATCTCCTAATTTAGAGGTGTTTTCCAAAGTTTTAAGCCAAAACATTTGAAACCAGTTTTTGAAACCAGTTTACTTTAAAAAGTTGATATTATTAAACTTAGAGACTTGACAATTTAAAAATTTAATCACTTTTGTGTCAACGACTTTTAATTTTTTTACTTCAGGGGTCTTTATCCAATATCAAAGCGTCGACATTTAAGTTTTCCATTTTGAGGAAGTTTTAGTCCTGCAATATGTCAACTTTGAATTTTAAATTACTCAGATTCAGAAGTTTTTGCTTTCAGAAATTACACTTATTCTAACTAACACAATTACACTAATTTCAAACAAAAAATATTTTCAAAGGCTATAAAACCATGTTTAATTTTCAAATTTAGTTTTTAAACGAAAAAAAAATGGATTTTATTCAATTTCGACTGATTCAAAATATTGGTGTTTAATTTAAAACATTTATAAACTGAAATCAGTTTTATTTAAAAATATGATATTGTTAAACGTATAAACGCGTCAATATCCAAAATTTAAGAATTATCATATCTACAACTCTTATTATTGTTTTGGCTAGTTAACTTATACGGGATAAGTTTCGCATACGGATATTTGTACATTTATACAAAATTATGTTAGTTGGGTCTGATTTTATACAAGTATGAACAATTATCAAAATAATGCAGGTTTAGGTAGGATTGTCACTTTAATTGGCGAACGCTATGCTTATGTAGAAGTTTCAGGCGATTAATGCAGAGTGGGTGTTTGGAAAGCTAAAGTTCAAACTCATCATGAAGAAAGTGTGTTGTTGAGTGCAATGCAGAAATGGAAGCTGGATATTTTGCGTTTACCTGGAACTAAGAAAAAGGGTTAAGAGGTAGTGAATACAAGAAAAGGCACTCTGGTTAGGATTATACAAGGAATTACATGGTAGGCAAGAATTGGATTGATGTTGAATGAAATGGCAAAAAACCATGCCAAGAAATATGTCTAACTCCGTCAAGGCGGACGCGGTCCTCTGAATCTGCAAAGTCTTCATAACCGAATTCTTCTGAGTACAGCTTACATCCTTGCAAATAGCAGAAATCCTCTCCTAAAAATGGTCAGGAAACAGGAGATGATTGGCAAAGAAGCGTTCCTTTACAAAGCCGCGGAGTAAGTGGCCGAGGCAGAAGTTCAAAAATTCCATCAAGAGCTACTCGACAAGAAAAGCACGGTAATTTTCATAGGAATGTAGAAAAACAGTCCTTGTCGAAGGAGCAAACTTTTGCTTTCCTCAGTTCATCAGGGCTAAATTCAGGTACAGAGGGTTTTATTTTCGCATGCCAGGACGTTGTCATTTCCACCTTAGCATACCGTGACCGCATTTTATGTCAAGAAGTTCCCAGCGATAGGTGCAGAGCGTGTCATGCACACGCTGAGTACCTGAAACACATACTATCGGGGTTTCCAGCCCACGCAGTTACGACGTACATCTACAGACATAATGCGGCCCTAAAAGTGCTTTATTACCATCTTAGTCGCTCTTACGGTATTGGGCGTGACCCTGCCCTGCCGAACTCTCCAAGGGAGATAGAGTCAATTGTCCAAAACGAGAAGTGCCAAATTTTGTGGAACTACGATTTTCGGACAGCACTCTCCGTTGCGGTCCTACTGGGAGCGGGTGTCATTTTTAGATGACAGTTACTCCCAGTGAGACCCTGCGGTGGTTTTTTACCCTTATTTTTTAATTATATACATGTCCACGAAAATCTCGTTCTATCACTTTATTAATCTACATTTGCCCCTATTGTTTTCAATCATGTTCCTATTCCTATCCGTTACATTCGTTATCGATGTCCCATCACTAGCCTGACCAACGACCTACTTCCTGGTCAGGTACCTGCGAGCTTGGGCAGACCAACCCTTCCCTTGGGGGTCCTTTGTTGGAAAATGGGTTTAAAATTGCAAATTAAAAGTTTCTTAATTCTGCAATCTGCGATTTAAAAGTAATTTATTTGGAATCTACGTATTTTTTCGATTCCAACGACATGTGATTTGTCTATAATGGCTGAAAATTTGAGAAGTATCTAGTATTAAATTGAATGTTGAGCTAAAGTTTATAGATATTAAACTCCTTCAAATTTTAAACTTTTCTAGGTAAGTAATACATCACTCGAATCGGAAAAATTCGTAGGTGCTGATTATTCTATTTTCAAATCGCTAGTTGAAAAATTAAAAGTTTATCAATTTCCTTACATTGACCTGCCTGTGGACAAATGACCTCTGCTGTAGTAAGCACACTCACATTCAGGTTCATGAACAGACCGAAAAGAAGTAGAAAAAATTATCACGTCATACAGTATTTCGACCCCCTCCCCACCTTCCTCTCACGTAATAACTCATGATATTTGAATAATATAGTATTTTAATTAATATAAAAATCAAGTCGATCCTTTTCTATCATCCGCTTATCCACAATAATCCTTTTCTCCCTCTTTTGTCAGCCTCTTTTTCAGTTCCCACCTTTTCATTCAAGTCTATTCGCTTTCTACCTACGTCGATCTTTCTAGATCATTTTGGCAATCTCAAATTCTGCCTAATTTTTTCAACCCCTATGTTTTTAAAGTATGTCAAAGTCTTTACTCTGTTAGCATTGACCTACTAACCATAACACAGGCCCACAAAAAAAATTTTTGTTCTGAGCCTTGTATGCCAATATGATATTCCCATGTATTTTTTCCCGCTGAAGCCGAATCCGCAACCCGTTTTATATAATTGGTAACCCTATAATACCATAATCTCATAATCTCCTAACCTCGTGATACCATAAATCCATACCCTCCAAACCCCGTAACCTCATTTAGTAGAAGAATCTGGTTCGGAAAAACAGAACAATTTCGTGAGTTTTTCTTGTGGAACATAGTCATGGGGAAGGTGGGTAAGTAACTCTATAACCCCAAAATCTCACGATACCATAACCCCAAAACTTCTTTATTCCGTTAAAACCACGACCACCATCCCATAGCATCAAAGGAATGTAACTACTTAATCTAGTCACATGAAACTCGAATATGATCGATGACTACCATTTTGTTTATGATAAGGATAGCAGGCGTAAAATACTCTACTGATTGAAGAGAAAAAAGCAAATGCGATGAAAGTGTTATGAGGTTTTGGGGGGTTGGAGGTTATATTTACCCTGACTGTATTCCACAAGAAACACTCACGAAACTGTTATGATTTCGGGAACCGGACTTCTCCACAGAATAGGATGAGGGGCTTAAGGGGTTATGGTATATGGGAAAACGCAGTGAAGGGGTTTTGAGATTATGGTGTTGTGGCATTTTGGGGTTATAGAGTTACTTACCCATGACTTTGTTCCACAAGAAAAACTCACGAAATAGTACTGTTTTCCCGAAACAGATTTTTATACAAAATGAGCGATCACCGAGAAAGAGTCCCATATAGGTGCCTCAAGCGTAAGAGTATACGTAGGAGCCTCAAATGCAAGCGTCCCCCGTAGGTGACTCAAGCGCAAAGAGATAGCTGACTCATTTTCGAGTTTTCTCAAAATCGACTTCGACCCCCAAGGCCAGTCCCCTCGACATGGGGACTCAATTACCTTGGTACGTAACCAGCCTTTTCTAAGGGGACCTATAGCTTAAGGTGGGTTCCGAAACACCGGAGCCCCGGTTGAAATGCATAGAAAAATTTCCATTGTTACCGGCTCAGGGATCGAACTCCAGTCCTCCTGCACGGAAACCTGACGCGCTATCGTCTGAGCCACCGAAGCTGTTTAAAAAAACAAAATTAAAATTATGGTAAAATGAGCATAATCTTTGGGGCCTTTCAAAAAATACTTTACGCCATTTTGAACAATTTTTTCACCCCTTTCCTTCTTTTCTGACATATCAGCACAACAAGCCGAAAATAAAACGAATAATATACAAACATAATATTTTACCAGAGTTCAGAACACAAAATGCTCTCAGAAGAGGGGAAATGAATATATATGTACTATATTAATTCCAATATGAAACGCGTAAGATTTAGGTCAAAAGGTATTGCATTTTCAACAAAATATTAACATTCAAGTCAAAAAGTTAAGTTTTTAGAAGGCGGTTTAATTTTCAACCCAGAACTTTGCAGTGCACTGCATCCCTTGTTACGGGTTGTTTGTGTATCGTGAGCCCCCTTGCCTCTGACGGATCGGGGTACTTCATTATGCATCGGCCCATCTATGCACGTTTAAATGTTGACGTGCACAAGTATTTAATTTTAATTTACAAAATTAATGTTTTAATATAAACTATATAGCTTTTGTTTAATTTATTAATTTTTATTATATTTATATATATAATTAATAAACCAATGGCTCACGTGCACAGATGGTACCCTCCCAACTGTGCACGCCTTAATTACTGCTATCGGATTTTCAACTTAGAAATCCACGTGTACAGATGGTACACTTCTAACTGTGCACGTCTCAATTACTGCGTCATAATTTCAACTTAAATGTCCACGTGCACAGATGGTACCCCCGCCGCCCTAACTGTGCACATCTCAATTAATTCGAGCAGCTCGTGGACATACAAGTTGGAAACCTGATCGTATTAATTGCGACGTGCACATTTAGGAGGGTAAAATTTTTGTACGAGCACAGTTACCCAGGTGCGAATTGTCGGTCTGGAAATGGTTGGGCCAACCAGCGTAATGATAACGCAAGTCATCCCTACTTTCCACAGTTGGGCCAACAATACTTATCATGGTTGAACCAACCGCGGAATACAAGGTTGGCATACCATTGGTTTTCAAAGTTGGCCCAACTCTGTGAGCCAATGGTCAGGCCAACCAGCGTATTGATAACGCATGTCCTGCCTAATGTCCACAGTTGGGCCAACAATAGTTGTCATGGTTGAGCCAACCGCGGAATACAAGGTTGGCATACCATTCGTTTTCAAAATTGACCCAACGTTCTGAATCAATGGTCGGGCCAACCAGCGTAATGATAACGCAAGCCCTCCCTATTTTCCACAGTTGAGCCAACAATACTTGTCATAGTTGAGCCAACCGCGAAATATAAGGTTGACACACCATTTTTTGTCAAAGTTGGCCCAACCTCGGACAACAATGTGGGGCCGACTTTGATTTTTGAAGGTTCGTACTGCACAGGTGGAAATACACAAAATAGGTATTCAAAAAATAAATAATAGTTGATTGCGAGTATTTTGACTATAAATATTAATCACCCTGCTTAGAATGAATACATATATTATATTCTTAAACATTATATTACAAATAAAATTTCTAACGCTACGGGGTTTCGAACCTACATCTATACCTGAATCTATTGCCTAGCAGTCGGGAGTCTTACCCATTAATGTATACGTACCGAATTGAAAGTCAATGAAAAAACCATCCTCATAAGCCACATCTCAAAGCAGTTGAAGAAATAATTAACTTTTTTATTATTATGCGACCTCATGTACATGTAAAATAAATTAACTGTTAACGGGAATATAAATGAAATAATTTTTAAATAAATAATTAAAATTTTTGGTTTCAAAAATTTCTTATTACCGTAGTGTTATGGTTATTTCAAGCCAATTTCCCAAAGCTTAAACGACCGTCGACCCAACGTTGGACCAGAGTAGGACCGACGGTCAGCAGCAGTGAGATTACTTGCACTGTATAATATTACGCCGATGGTGGGGCCAATTATCGCCCAGGGTCGGGCCGCCCGTACTGTTATGGTTATTTTGAGCCAATTTCCCTAAGCATAAACGACCGTCGACCCAACCTTGGGCCAGACTTGTACCGACGGTCAGCAGCAGTAAGGTTACTTGCAGTAGATAATATTACGTAGATTGTCGGGCCAACTATCGCCCACGGTCGGGCCGCCCGTGGTCTTGTGGTTATTTGGAGCCAATTTCCCAAAGCCTAAACGACCGTCGACCCAACGTTGGGCCAGAGTTGGACCGACGGTCGGCAGCAGTGAGATTACTTGCA
>CAKNWW010310747.1:0-12091 GCA_932074435.1 Andricus kollari | reverse complement strand
TTGATGAAAAATACAATGGTTTAATTGACTATATATTGTACAAAAATATTATATATATTAATTCTGAAGTTAAGACCTCAATTTTTATAGATTGTCAAAAATATGGTCCTTGCTTTTCTATTACTTTAGATGAAAGATACTATGAAATACAAATATTTTGTATTAATATTAATTTTAACTTTCAATTTAAAAATCGCGTGAGACAAAAAAAAATCTTTTGTTTTCTAGTATTATACATATTATATTTCATAATGCTTTAGAACATTCTAAAAAAAAAACAAAAAAATTCAAAAGTTTGCAAAGTATTTTAGAAATAAAGAATGTTAAAAAAAATGGTCAACATTCTAGAAAATTTCACTATTCTCTTCTTGAAATGAAAAAAAGTTGGTAAATATATTGGTGTCGTTCCATTATAAGAAAAAAAGTAGGCAGGAAGTAATAGTAAGGAGACCAGTGTGTGTTACGAAAATATGGCCACTTTTTCGGAATAGTTAACTATTCCGATAAAGTTGCCACAATTTTCTCCACCCCAAAATGCATTAGAGCTGGGAATAAATGAAACAGATAATAACGAAAACAAAAAATTACCTCAATGGGATCTTCGGAATTGGAATCAATCTGAAAATAAAATATGGACAGAAATTAAAATAATAATGGACAAAACTGCGATTGACAAATAAAAATAAATATGAAGTATGAATGGACAAAAGAAACAACTTGAAGATTCAAAATAATTCTTTCAAGTTTCAAAACTCACCCTTCGATCATTTTGCCACTCTTTCGTCAGTTCATTAACTTCCTCTTCATGCTTCGCTTCTATCATTTCGGACTTTTGTTTAATCGCTTCCTTCCATTTCTTCTCAACTTCTTGTAATTCATTTACATGCTCTTGTCTAATTTGTACAATAGTCTCTAGTAATTTATCAATCTCTCCTTGTTTTTGCTGCGAAGACTCTTTACTTTCAAGAATCAAATTTTCAATCTGCTCTGATTTCAATGTCAACTCAACTTGAAAATCCTTCAGTTGTTCTTTGTATTGCTGGATTAGATCCGTTTCATAATTCTGCTGTCGATCTAAACAAAAATATACTTCCTATTTAGATTTCAGTTCACATTAAAGTTAAAATTAGGAGTAAAAAAAAAGAAACTACATACCAAATCTTTTATCCAATGCTGCCTGCAATTCCTCATCCTTATCATGAAGTTGAGCCTGGAATTCCTTGACCAACTGTTTCAATCTTAATCCCTGTTCAGTTTCCCCAACTTTTACCTCCTCCTTTAACTTTTCAATCTGTGTTTTTAAATCGTTATTCAAAATCTGCATCTGTGACTCTTTCGCTTGAAAAGTTATCAAAGCCTCGTCCAATTGTGCTTCTAATTTTCTGTTATCTTCTTCTAATTTTTCCACTCTCTTTAATTTGGATTCATCTTCACTATGTTGGAATCTCTCCTCAATCTTATTCCCTTTTTCTTCTTTCATCGAAAGTATCTCTGCTTCCCTCTCTTGAATCCTTCGCTCAGAATCTGCAATCCTATTTCTCCATTCTTCAAACTCAATCTCCTTTTCTTCCATTATGATCGAAAGTTTGGAAACCTGCTGATCGATTTCTTCCTTTAGATTTTTATTCTCTGAACTGAAAGTTTCTAATTCCAAATCTTTTTCTTTTAACTTTGAATTCTTTTCCCTCAATTCTGAATTCCTTTCTTTTAATTCTGCATCTTTTTTCTCCAATTCCAATTCTAAATTTCCAAGTCTCGACGATAATTCACTACAAACTGAAGCTTTTTCTACAAAAGTCTTTAATTCAGATTTCAAATCAACATTCTCTGCTTCCAATTCATTTAATTTGAGAATTCTAAGGTCCAAGTCACCTATTCGATTTTCTAATTCCCCATTCCTGTTTCTTAATTCCTCCATCTGCGAAATTTCTTTTCTCAACATTTCAATTTCACTCTCCAATTCCTTCTTTTTACTCTCGACTATTTTCAATTCAAGCACTTCTTTACTTAAGATTTCCTTCTCACCTTCCAAATTCTCCACTTTCTTTTGTATATTTTCCGTATCTCGCAAAAGATCTTCATTTCTATTTTGAAGGGATTCAAAATCTTTCAAAGTTTCCCTCAACTTTTCAATTTCATTTCGCATTTGTTCATTTTCATTGATCACCTCCAGATTCTTTCCCTTTAGATCCTCCAATTCCTTCAATTCTTCTCTCAAATTTTCGGAAGCAGATTTCTGCGAGTGAAATTCGCTCTCTAGATTCTTATTCACATTTGACAATTCTTCGACCTTTTGTTCCAGATTCAAAATCTTGTTATTTAAAAGACCTTCTAATTTTTGTAACTCTTCATTCAACTTCAACAATTCGTTTCTTTTATCCTTCAAATCTTTATTCTCTGAATCAAGGTTACTATTAAGCTCCTTTAATTTCTCCAGTTCGGAAAAAATCAAAGAATGGTCTTTTCTTAAAACTTCCAACTCATTACCCTTCTCTTTCAGATCCTCGATTTCTTTACCCATCTCGGAAATTTTCCTCGAGGAATCTTCAATCTGAGAATTCAGATCCTTAATTGTTTTACTCTGCTTTTCCTTAACCCCCTTTAATTTGTTTACCAACTCGTTTTTTCCAGTTAACGTTTCCTGCAATCCTTCGATCGAATTTCTCAACTCTGAATTCTGATTCGTCAAATTCGCGAGTTCTGATCTCTGAAGACGAAGTTCCTCCGTCAAAGTAGACACTTTCACAACTTCCGATTCGAGAGTTTTCCTCGCATTCTCATTCTCCTCGTACTTTTTCTTCATCTCGTTTAATTCTCCATCCAAATTAGATTCCTTCTCATTCCTCTCGTTTAAAGTACTCTTAATTTCGCTCATCTCCTTCTTCAATTCTTCATTCAGATGATTCAAATCTTCTAGAGATTTCTCCAGCTTTTTCTTCTCTTCTTCCAAAATTTCGATATCATCAACTCTGAAATTCAAAGTATCAATCTCTGCGATCAGTTTCTTATTCCTCAATTTGAGTTCATCAAAACTATCGGCCTTCAAACTCATATCTGCAAGTTCCTTATTTCTCTTCTTCGCCTCTTTTTCTAATTCGTTTGATCGATTCCTAGACTCTTTCAATTCCAAATCAACCTTTTTGTATTTCAACATCAACTCTTCTAATTTAGAATTCAAAACATCATTACTCTTTTTCAGTCCCGCGTTTTCCTCTAAAATCACGGGGAAAGTAATCGAAATTTCATTAAGGAAATGTGAAATTGCAGTTTTTCCGTTCTCGATATCAAGATTCACGTTGTTTTTTAAATTGAAGGACTCTTGCTTCATTTTTGAAATCGAATCTCTGCAAATCTCAATTTGAGAGAAAAGGGAATTCTTCTCCCGATTTAGAGATTCTATCTCTCTTTTACAAAAATCAAGCTCATCTTTTAAATTCGCAACCACTCCGTTTTTACTTTCCAATTCCTCTTTTAATCCATCGATCTGATCGTTACTCTCGATCTTCTCACTTTTTTCCAAAAGATCGGCTTTTTCTCTAAAAACTTTGATCTCCTCGTCCTGCTTTGACAAATTCTGTTTCGCGTTTTCGAGAGCAGCTGCGTGCTCCTGAATCTTCAGGGTCAATTGCTCAGAAGCTTCTTCCTTTTCACGAATAATTCTACCCAATTCTTCAATTTCGGCTTCTAAACTTTTTTTCGAGGTTTGCAACTCCTCGATTAAGTTTCCCAAAGCTTTTCTATTCCCTTCCTCGGCGATTTTAAACTCTTGGTACTTTTCGTTCAAGTCGAGATTCAACTTCCGTTCAGTTTGTAAATCATTTTCAAGTCCCGAGATTTTATTTTTAAACCCGGAGAATTTCACAGACTCGGCTTCGTTTTTCTCCACAGATTTCTTCTCGATTTCTTCCAATCTTATCAGAAGTTCTTTATTGCGATCGACCTCTTCGTGATATTTTCCCTGAAGAAGGACGACTTGCTGCTGCATTTCCTTCTGCATTTGCTTCAAGACTTCGGTTTTCTTTTTCGAATTTTCCTGCTCTTTATTCTCAGTTTCCAATTTTTTCTCAGACTGAGACTTCTTCTCTAATTCGGTTTTGTATTTCTCAAGACTTTCACGCAGATTTTCCTTCTCCTCGGTTATTTGTTTCACCTCGAGAGTCAGTCTTTTAATCTGCTCTTCTTTATCTTCCAATTCCCGGTGAATCGAAAGCTTATTTTCAGCGAGGGAAATCATCGATTCTTCTTCTCGTTTTCGCAGAGACTGAATGTCACCCTCAAGATTTAGAATTTGTTCCCTGGCTGCGTTCAGATCCGCTTCGAGAATTTTAAATCTTTCGTCGTTGTTTGTTTTCAGAGAATTGAAATCGCTTTCGATAAGGCTTTTCTCTTTATTCAACTGGGTGATTTTCTCCTTGCCTCGTTTTAACATATCCTTGTATTTGTCTATAAGCTTCTCCAGACTTTGGAGCTTGTCTTTCAAAAGAACGTTCTCTGTTGAGAGCATTGACTCCTCGTTGGATTTTAAAGAAGCATCGCTCGATTTTTGTTGAGAATCACTCTCAAAGTCTATCAGCATTTCGGCGTTGTGATTTTCGGTGTTATCTCCAGCATCCGGTGGATTCATTTCAGAATTCTGCTGGCCATTTTTGTGCAGGAGTGCTATCTGTTTAGAAAATTGTGTTTATTTTTTTCGGGAATTAATTAATATTTTATTGGTTTCAGGCCTCACAGTAGAGTTGTCCAAAATTGTATTGGAATTTTTTTCGAATTTGTATGCATATCGCATTAATTTATTGCATTATCAGTATAAAGTAGTGTTTTACGTATTAGAAACAATATGCATTTCAAAAGCCACAAAAAATCATAATTAGCGCAAAAAATTCGCAAATCCCATTTTATCACTTATGGCATTTTTTTGGGACCCGATAAAACGGACTTATGGGGGTGATATTCAAAAAGTAATATTTTATTAGTATTCTATGGCTAATTGTGAAGAGAAATGTTGAGTTTTGACTCGATGTACCTAATATTGACGATTCTGAATAAAACTTACAAACCCTTTTTTTTCTTATGGGAAATACGTGTTAAACTTAATGGGTCCTGCATCACCTTTTTTGTGGATTCGATCAAATCGCCGGGCGATATGAATGAAAATTCGAAACCAAAATTTTTGGATCACCCCCACACTATCTATGACCATTATTTTCCTATTTTTCTTTTAAATTTACTTTTTTTGCCACACATAATATTTTTATATTTTTCCAAATTCTCCCTAAATTCCGGAATTCCAGGGAAAATAGCCTACACTATTTTTTAAGTATATATAATTTTCTAGAAAACTCTTCAATATTGTGGAATTTTCTAGAATAATTTAAAACGTTGTTGAACATTCCTTATTTTTAAAATTTAATAAAAATGCTAGAATGTTCTTATTTTTTTAAATATTCTGGAATCTTCTATTCTGAAATCTTGTTGATACTTTGATTCTTCTAGAGTATTCTAGAATGTTCAATAATATTCTGAAATGCTCTAAAATGGTTTTAGTTATAATTTCAAATTCTTAGACAATTAGAAATTATATATTAAGGTACCAGTTTAAAAACTATATATTTCTTTTCTAAAGCCCCCTGCTCTAATTTATACATTTAAAGAAAATAATGAACCTCTATTTTCTGTTTTTTGTCATATAATTAATTTTAATTTTTGCAAGGTGTTTAAATTTATGTAATATGTAAAACTTAAAAAAGAAAAAAAGGGTGTAATTTTTTAGAAAGAAATATAGATAGGATCAAAGTAGAATTTAATGACATGATTGGAGAAAAAGATTTTAGTTTTTTTGAGTCCGACATTTTTTGCTCTTACCTGTTTTATCTTAAACCCTTTTTACTGGCAGTGTTTCACATTTTTGTGAAGAAAATGGTATTTTTTCACCTTTTCTTTAAAACTATGAACTTTTGAAAATACATTACTGAAGAACACTATTTAAATTTTTTACGTCCAGCATTTTTCGTTATTACCTTCTTTATCTTAAATCTTTTTTTGGGTAGTATTTCCCTTTTTTTCTTGAGAAAATGTGATTTTTCCATTTTCATCTTAAACTATGAATTTTAGAAGTTACAAGAAATAGGAATTCAGTTTTTTAGTGGTATAAACGGGGAATGAGAGGGGAGTAAGACTTTTAGATGAAAAAATTAGTTTTTAAAGTGGCACCCTACACAGATCTTAGTTTTTTGTGTTACTGTTCAATTTTTTGAAAAAATTAAAAAAATTCTAGAATATTCCTTACTTTTATCAAATATTACAGAATATTTAAATATGTTCTAAATAGTATTCTATGTTTTGGACAGAATTTCCTCAAACACGGAATATTCTTCATGTCTCCGACATATCTGGAATCTTGTAGAATTTTCCAGAAAGATTTAGATTTATGTATAAAATTGTTTATTTTCTAAAATTGACTGAAAATTTTAGAATGGTCGCAAGTTTTCTATAATAGTTTATAATGTTATTGAACATTCTTTATTTCTAAAATTAGATAAAAATTCTGGAATATTCTTGGCTTTTGTAAAATATTCTGGAATGTTCCAGATTATTATAGTTTTTCTAGTATATTCTAGAATTATGCACATGAAAGTTTACTAAACACATCTTATATATCAGTTAAAATTCGATAAAAATTTTGGAATATTCCCAAGATACTGTGAGGCCTGTGGCTTTTCCTATTTAAAAAAGTGATGTAACGATAAGTCTCGAAAATATCGCAATCATTGTTATTGAAAAACCTGATTGGCTCTTCATTACTAAAAGTTATATATCTTAAATTTTCAATTTTAAAAATGAAATCTAAAAATAATTCCTTTTAAGATAAATCATAGAAAACCTTATGTGAATTGAGAAACATTTGAGATTTTTAATACTCTTTCGCGCTGAAAATAAAACTTTCAAATTATCTAATAAATTATTGCAAATATAAAAGTTTTATGATAGTGTTTTTCGCTGGAAATTTGTATTTTTAGAAAAGAATTTCAATATAAAATCAGAAAGTTGTCCGGAAATTAGAGTTTTTAAACAAAAATCATCATCAAGATTTACAATTTTTAACAATTTGAGGTTACATATATTAGCGTTTTACATCGGAAATAGGTATTTTTAATTAAAAAATTACTAGATTTCAAAAATTAAAAAATGTTCAATTATTTACATCTTTTGGCGTTGTTATCGTTTTTTAACCCAATTGTCATTTTTAAACAAAAATCATTATATTTAAAAGATTCATAACTTTTTAAAACAATTTTAGGTAACGTTAGCGTTTTAAACCAAAAATTGGTATTTTTGAAACAAAAATCAATATAGTTAGAATAAGATTTGCAATTTTTTATCAGTTTCAGGTTATATCAACGTTTTTCGCAGTAAATCGGTTAATTTAAGCAAAAATTATTAGATTTCGAAGAATATCTAAAATTCGGAACAATTTTATTTTAATTAATGTTAGTGGCTTTCGTCGGGAATTATTAGTGTTTTTGATAAAACATTATTAGATTTCAAAAGATATTTACAATTTTTCGACAACTGTAGGTTATGTTAGTATACTTCACCTGAAATTGGTATTTTTAAAGAAAAATCATTAAATTTTAATGCTATTATTTTTTTTTAATAGTAAAATTTACAAGCTTCAATAATTTTGGATTGTGTTAGTCTTCAAAGAAGATTCATAAGTTTTGAACAATTTTAGCTTATGTTGTTGTTGTACATCAAAAATTGGTATTTTCAACACAAAAATCATTATAATTTGAATAGGGTTTAGAATCTATTAACAATTTTGGATTATGTTAGTGTTTTTCGTCGGAAATTGGTATTTGTAGTAAGAACTCATTACATTTCAAAGATAAAATTTGTTGTACATTTCTAATTTGAGCTAGCGGTTGCCACCGGAAATATCGATAAAGATTTCAAAGAAGAGTTAAAACTTTTGGAACAATTGAAGTTCATGTTAACGTTTTTCAACAGAGAACGGTTATTTTAAATAAAAATCATTCAATTTAAAAGATTTAAATTTTGGAAATTTTTTTTCTTATGTTGTTTTAGTATTTTTATTAGAAAATTGGTAATCTTAATTTAAAAAATCATTAGTTTTCAAATTATCATTCAGAGTCATTAAATTCGGAATTTTTTAACAATTTTTGGTTTTCTTTGCGTTTTCTACTAGAAATCGGTACTTTTAATAAAAAATCATTGGATTTTAAAGCAGTTAAAAAATTTTTGAAGATAAAAATCATTTTACTTGAAAAATTAAAGTTACAATTTTGAACAACTTTAGGTTGTTTTAGTGTTTTCCGTCAGAAATTTGTATTTTTTAACAAAAATGTAACGGTTTGATTGTCTGTGCATAAATATTATATATTAATTCATAAAATATATTAATTAATAAGAAATAAAGTTTTAAAATTTTATTTAAAAAAAAATTGCGAGTTAAAATTTAGAAAGATCTGAAACATACTTTTGTATTCAAGGTGTTAATTACATGATCCTTTTCTTCTATATCATTTCTCAAAGCATCCTCTAAGTGCGCTTTTGCTTGCTGTTCAAGTTGACATTGTTCTTTCAAATCCGAAATCCTCCTCAAAGCTTTATCTTGCGTCTCGACTAAATTGGCCTCCAGTTTATTTTTCTCTCTTTCCATCTCACGATAATGAGACGCGAGATCGGTATACCGACTTCGATATTTGTGATATTTTGTTTGAACTTTCCGGTAAGCAGAATATAATTGGTCTTTTGTTAATCTGTCGAGTTGAGGACTGACCATGTCATCTAATTCACTCGCTGATTGGTCCATATCCGACTAAATGCAAAAAATAAAATTATTAATTGCGCCTAACATAAAATTACTGTGTATATTCATATCAAAGATATTAAAACGTTCCATGAGGTTCTGATAATCAGACCTCGAACTCACTTCAGGGATAAAAAAATAGTGTCAATAGTGGTATGACATTTTTTAAATAATAAACTAAATGCCTAAGACATATACATATTATGTATATGTCGGAGGCATTTAGAAGATCTAGGCAGTCAGCCGACAACCGAGGCATCAGCTGACTGCCAGCTAACAAATTTTCTTATTATTTTGATTTTCATATAATAATTGAAATGAGCTTTTACAAAATAATACGAATAATGATTTTATGTCTTATATTCAAAAAGGCCTTTAATTTACGTTCATGTTTTTACAGGCTAAATTTACCATTCAACATGCATGATTTAAACTCTAAGCGCATTTTTATGGTATTTAGTAAATATTACAACGTAAAATGGCCTCATTTATGGTTTTCCTTGCACAAGTTACAATTTAAAGTAGTAAAATTTATTAAATTCCAGGAGAAAGGTGTGTTCAGAGTTCAAATGAAGCATGTTAATTGATAAATTCAGCCATTTACTAAAAAAATAAACAATTGTCCTTCAACTTAAAGTAGACAATTTCTTTTAATTTGTATTAATAATAATTATTAATTCATTATTTAATTACTATTAATTCTTTTTCATAATTTTTTTACTTAATGATTACAGGCCTCGAACTCGGTTAAAAATTCATCTTTATGGGTTAAAAATTTTATTATTTGGTTTAAAAATTGAATTACTGTGTTGAAAAGTCAACAATTTTGTTAAAAAGTCATACTTGTTGATTTAAAATTCAACTTTTTTTTTAAATTCGTCTTTATTGTTTAAAAATTCAACAATTTGATAGAAATTTTTTTTTTCTTTTTTCTTTTGAATTTTTTTTTTTTTTGAATGTACACTTCCTTCTGAGGAAATTTCACCATTTTTGGTTAAACACATAACTGTCAATTTTCAACAAAATGTATCAATTTTTAAACAGACTAGAACATTGTGTGCGCTATGCGCGCACTAATGACCCTTTCTTTAAAAAAAATCGGTTCATTTTCCAACATTTTATAATGGGTTTTACAGAAAATCTTATATGATTTGAGAACGTTGCATATGATTTATGTAAGTTTCCTTATTATCACGAGAAAATTCCATTAAATTCAATACGAATGACACCATTTTTTCCACTTACTTACAATTCTTTAAAATTGGCAGTTTTTTTTTTATTGCCATTCAAAAAACATAAAAAATACAGTTTCAACGTATTTCTGGATGAACTATTGATCAAGGTAGAATTAAATTCGACTATTTGAATTTAATTTTAATTTTCTGTAAGGCTCCATTTGCCGCGTTTTCTAGACAGAGTTTTTAAATAAATGTATTAAATTATTTTGTTTTAATATCAAAATTTTATTTTTATAGTTCAAAAGTAGTCAAAGTGTAACATTTATGTTCATGATAAAATTTAGCACAAACGGTTAAATTCTGTTAGTTCTATTAAAAATATGAGCTTTCCTTGATATATTGACCCTGTAATATGACAATTTCACTTCACAACTTTACACTTTAGAAGTTTTCCATATTTTTTAAGAGGAATACCTTTTTGAAAGAAAAACGGAAAAATCCAGAATTTACAGAGTATTTAAATCAGTTCTTGCTCGAATATTACTGAAAATTTGACTTTGTTCCCATGACTTTTCTTCTAATATAACAATTTCATTAAATTTTCAAGTTTTTCGCTAATCGTGAATAGCGACTGAAAAATCTTTAGTTGAAAATTCAACTGTTTGTTTGAAAAATTCTGTATTTTGTCGAAAATTTAGTTTTTTGTGGTAGAAAATTAATCTGCTTGGTGACTAATTCACCTTTTTGGTTGAAAATTCATGTACTTTGTTAAGAATTATTCTTTTTTGGTAGAAAATTAATCTTTTGGGTTAGAAATTTCATTTGTTTGGTTACAAATTATTATTTCTTTTATTGAAAATTAATTTTTTTAAAAAAAAAAAAAAACATTAGCATTTTTAAAGAACTTTTCATAGGCATTTAATACTTTTGGTTGAAAATTCATCTGGTTGAAAATTTTTTTATTTGGTTAAAGACTTGTTTCTCCAACTTGAAATTCACCAACAATTCTATTTGTGGTTGAAAATTTATCTTTTTTAGAGGAAAATTCATATCTTTTTTTTAATTTGTCTTTTTTGGTGGAAAATTCATCTTCTGTGCTGAAAATTCAACTATTTGGTTAATTTTTTTTAAAAATGAAGATGCATCATTTTAGTTCAAAGTTAATTTCTTTGGTTAAAAATTTAACAAATTTGGTTGAAAATTCGTTTTTTTCCTGTTGGAAATTTATTTTTTTAAATGCAAATGTATCTATTCCATTTTTGCTAGAAAGTTGATCTTTTTAATTGAAAATTCACTTATCTTGTTGAAAAAAAAATTTTTTAGAGGAAAATTCAATTATTTTTGTAGAAAATGCATAGTTTGGGATGTAAATTCAACTTTTTTTTCTTCAAAAATTCGTCTTTATGATTTAAAAACTCAACACGTTGGATGAGATTTTTTTTCTTTATTGACTGAAAAAAATTACTTCGTTGAAAATTCAACTCTCTTGTTGAAAATTCGTCGTTTTTAGTTTAATTTAACAGTTTTCTATTGAAAATTAAAACATTTTTTGGTGGAAATATAAACTATTACACTTTTTGT
Organism: Andricus kollari; assembly: GCA_932074435.1. NCBI lineage: Eukaryota > Metazoa > Arthropoda > Insecta > Hymenoptera > Cynipidae > Andricus > Andricus kollari. The sequence continues at coordinate 502 of CAKNWW010310747.1, read as the reverse complement.
TTAGAATGAATTTTTTTTATCAAAGATTCATCAGTTTGATTACAAATTTAACTATTTTGATGAAAATTGCCTTTTTGTTGATTGAAAATTAATTATATTAACTAAAAATGTAATAATAAAATTTTACACTAATATATATTAAATTTTCGTCAGTTCTATTATGCACACAAATGTGACATTCTTTGTCACTGTCCTTTAACTGAAATGAACTGAAACTCAATTTTTAATTATGTGTGTGAATTTGGCAACGTTCCTTCCTTCGAGTTTTTCAAATTACCCAGTCGACATTGAGGAAAAGCGACAACAATGCTTTCGAGATTATCGTGACACACCCATTTTTTAGAGAAAGATAGTTGACTTTTCAACTAAGAAGATCAATGTTCTGCTAAAAAATACGACTTTTCAACAAACTACATTTTCAACCAAATAGTTGAATTTCTAAACTAAAAAATCAAAATTTAACCACAAATAGAATAGTCCAATTTTCATTGAAAAAATTATT
>CAKNWW010310729.1:0-10335 GCA_932074435.1 Andricus kollari | reverse complement strand
AAATTCCCTATTATTTCCCGGTTTTTTTCCGGTTCTAAATATCAAATCTCCTCTTACTAGAAGCACGAATTAAAAACATTTAACATAGGGTTTTTCTATTCCTTTCATTAGTATGCAAATTTGTATACACACGATAATTGTTATCTTTTATTAAAATATATTTGCTTAATTATACACAAAAAACTACCAGGTATTAAGTTGACACGGAAAATGGATTAAAATGATGCAACGTTTTGATATCTCTATTCATGATCAACTTGATTCAAATTTCGTGATCAATTGTCTGTCATAAGATTCAAACTAATCAGCACATTATGAAATTCTTTAATCCGCTGACCTGAGTGATGATCAATAAAAACCGTTTGAAATTAAATTGTTAATCAGATATGAAAAAAATTATTCACTTAGTTCCGTTTATTTACAATGAGTATTGAGTACGGCCGCGGAATCAGCCTGGTGCCATCTGTTGTCCAAAAGTGGAAATTCCTGAGTGATGAATTCCTCTTGTTTACATGCGATTGAAAATAAATAAATTTATACTGAATATTAGAGTTTAACTGTCAGATAACCAGAGTGTCTGTAGGAAAACTAATGAAATGTCGATTCAGGGAGAAAAACTTTTGCTCGAGTTTATTGAGCGGTTTGATCGCAGTTGAGTTTTGAATTTCTTTGTCTATGACAGTAGATCTATTGGATTACAAATATCACATAGAGTACTTCAATATTCTTGTTTTTAGAAAAAGGTATCTGAACAAATTATTGTGTTAACTGGATAATTAATATTATATATATTCACATATTTATACGATCTATTATTTTTGTGAAAGTAATGCTAGTTGTCAGGTTTCGAGGTTAGAAAGTTTAATTATTCCAGAATATTTATAGAGTATATTTTAATTTAAATGACATTGAGTATTTTATTAGTTGTCTTGAGTTTCAAGTGAAGGCTTTTTTTTACCATTCAATATGTTATGTGAAAAAACTTTTTTCTTAGGTTTTTTGATTATGGCAGAAGCGACACTGCACTGAATTTTGCTTATTCCATTCACTATCAACTCTTGTACCCTCACCACATGAATGACTGCTAAACTTTTTCCCTTATTCAATGTTTCAGGGTGAAAATCGATTGAATTACTTATAGCTTGAAATCCTGTTTTAATTAAAATATTCATCATCAATCCGCTTCTTGACATTCGACCAGTAATTTTTAAGGTTATGTTCATAACCAAAAATGAAACTATAGAACGGGTTTAGCTAGAATAAAAAGACAAATTTTTCACGTAATTTTTTTGAATGAAAGTTTCCTCTATTATTTTGCTTCGTTTTGAAAAATGTTATATACGTTTTTGAAGCAATAATTTATGCATTTATTATATTTTAAAACAATGCACACATGCTATCTTATCTAAATTTCAAATTTCTATCCCTCAGGGATTTTAGGCTTCGGCCGCCGCAGGCGCTGCCTGTCATATCCGGTAAATAGCAAAGTCATGTCCATGCTCAATTGAGGTTGTGGATGTTTGTTTGCAAATGTCAGTAAATCTCGATCAAGGATCGATCATCGATTTACAGAACTTGAATTTGGCAGAAAGATGTTTTTCGGAAATCGACAACTGCAGGGCGTTCAGAACTGAAATTTTATTCACCCTAATCGCTTTTCCAAGGTCTCGTAGTTCTATAGAGTAAACCCGGAAGTCCAGGTATTCAAAATATATCTTCCCCTAGGAAGTTGTATCTAGAACTGAAGTAGAAGGTACCCTGGCCATTTTTCCTTCTAAGGAGTAAATCTGGTAGTCCAGGTATTTAGAATACATCTTCTTCAAGGTAGGTGCCTTTAGGACCGATGATTCTTAACAAAATGTTTTGATTTTCTTAAAACCTCTCAAAATTCTTGAAACGCTTCTAAATTTTCTTTCAAAATCTTCAAAAAACCACATTTTGTTTAAAAAACTGGTTAAATCCTTTTAAAATTTGTATTATCTTCGTAAAAAAAAGTTTTCAACAAAAAGTTGATTTTAAACCAAATAACTGAATTTTCAATCAAATAAATGAATTTTCTACCAAAGAAAGACGAATTTTTAACAAAATACATTACTTTGAACTAAAATTTGTATTTCATACAAAAATGCAATGGATAAATTTTCAGTTGAAAAACTTAATTTTCAACTAAAAATGAAAGACATTTTCAACTAAAAATGAAAGAAATTTTCAAGAAAATAGTTGAATTTTCAACCAAAGAGATGAATCTTTAAAAAAAATCATTATTAACAAATTACAGTTGAATTTAACCAGCAAAGACGAATTGTAAACAAAATAGTTCAAGCCTCAAGTAAAATAGATTATTTACAAACCAAAATTGCATTTTTAACCCAAAAGCCGGAATTTCTGCCTAGAAAAGAATTTTTAAACATCCATTAAACTGACTCGAATTATTCCTAAAATTTCAAAACATCCATAAAAATAAAAAAATTTCGTTGAAATCTTCCACATTTTAGAAATCTTTTGAAATTTCCTTTAAAGATGAATTTTTCAAAATAAAAAATAATTTAAATTTTCCCAACAATCGTAAGAAATTTTTTTTTTTCCTTTTAAAAGTTTTTAAAAAGCTTCGAAATTTTTGTACAAATCTTCAAAAACATAAATTTTGTTTAAATTTTTTTTTAATAATTTCAAATCTTCTTGATAAAATATTCGTATTTTTTAATTTTAAACAATTCTGCATAATAAAATGAATGAATGGCCTTCAAATCTTCTGGATTATTTTTTGACAATTTTGTAAATCTTTCGAAATTTGTGTAATTAAATTAATTTTAATTTATTTAAATTTAATTAATTATAAAATCAATTTTGAAAAATTAAGAATCATTTTAAATTTTCCCAGAAGTAAAAAGAAATTTATGCTGTCAAAGCTTTTCAGAATTCTTAATAAGCTTCTAGACTTTTTGCTCGAATTCTTCAACAATCTAGACTTTGATTAAGACTTTTTCAAAACTTCTAATATTTTAAATTATTTTTGAATCTTTTCAAAACTTCTTAGAGTTTTCAATACCTTTTGAAATAATTCGGTTTTCCTACAAAGTTTTAAAATTCTATATAATGACAAAAATTATCTTAAATGCTTCCACATTCTTTTCCCAAATATTTTGTTATTCCTCAAATTTTAGAGTTAATCCTTCACAACGAAATTAAAATCATCAACATTTTTTTCAGAAATCTTAATGTCGGTATCTGTGTGGAAAAGTTTACAAATTATAAGGTGGTAGCTAAATATTAAGAAAAGTATTATTTTTCCGTTGTCGAACAAACATTTATAATTAAAATTTTCTCTTTTATCAATAACTATATGCTTATATACAACAATACTTTCAGTGTCGACACGAAAAATCAGGTTTTCGACAGCAATAAATACGAGATGTCGTGAGTACAACTTTTTAAACTATTTGTCAATTCGATCTCGTGTGACGTCTGGATAAAGAAATTTTCTATTATAGATTCCACGTTTTTTGCTCAACAAATATTAGCATAGTTAAGGAAACTCAACCATACTAATTTTGCCGAAGCGGGAGTTGAGGAAAAAACAGAAAGAGAGAGGTTATTAAATAAATTGAACGAACTTTAATTATGCCATCAATAGATTCAATTTATTTTAGTTTTACAAATTGGTGTAGCAAAATCAAGAGACCCGAGGTGATTAGGCAAAATCCCTAGAATTTGATCCTCCAAGGTTAAGCAGTCTAATTAGGGAGAAAAGAAAACAAAGTTTCAATCAAGAATACAAAAAATGACGTAAGGAAATTAATCGTTGAAATGGGGATAAATTGGTTCTACTTACATAATTGTTTTGTTGAGTCACGTGCTTATTCTCTGGGAATTAATCCAGAATATTTTATGTGGGTTCCCGAGGTTCAATGGGTTTGCTATAGAGATGTCGTGAAGTCGTGAAGTGTGAAGATTAACCTGATGATCCCTACAAGTTATTTGTCTGGGTTCCTCCCAGGAACAGCGGAGGGTTTCCTTCAAGGAGCCCAATGGTTTTTAAGATTTTTATTTCCTTGGGGTTGATTCACGTTCACCAATTTGTATGAGGGATTACAGGATTCCCGTGGGAAACAATTGAACCGACTGATAACAAAAAAACTGACGAAGAACTTTACGGAGAACAGATTGTTTGCTAAAAGTGCTAAACAGACATAGCCTACGGCGTATAACGCGAAACAGACTACTATGAACTTGACGAACTTAGACTAACGACGGATTGAGACTAAAGACGGACTAAGACTGACTACGGATTAAGACTAAAGACGGAATAAGACTGACGACGGATTAAGACTGACTACGGATTAAGACTGACAGACTTTTTTTGAACATGGCGGGTTAAATAGCTTTTTCTACAATGGTAGATATTTAATGTCCCATACATGGGTTAATTTCCCTAATTTATTACTTCATTTTGGGGCGCGATCCCTCCTTTATTACTAATAAGGCTTGGCCGAAATTACGCTGGCGGTACATTTACAATTTTTGTGGACATGGGATACTCTAGAATTGGTTGTATTTGATGGGGAAGAAAGTATTGATCTTTTTTAGGTAAAGTGACAGGATGTCACACTCAGGTGTTTCCATTTTGTTTGTATTTACAACTTTATGTTGGTCATTTAATAAGCACTTTGCTTCCTCATTGTAATTAATAAGCAAATATGTTTGTTTCCTCATAGAGGAAGTCAAAATAACAAAATACAAATAGGTCAATCAAAACGTTTCGAATCAAGGAGTCTTTTCTATTCTTGTATGAACCTTAAATTATCTTAATGAAGAAAGTTTTTTTGTTTAAAACTGATTTTTCAAATTATAGATTGATAAACGTTTATTTTTTAGCCTGCATGCCCTGAAAAATTGCCTTGCTTACAACCTCAATATTTTACAGGATTTGTATTACAATGCATTAATATTATGGGTCAATATATTTACCTCGAATCAAGGAATCTTTTCCGCTTTTGCATCAAATTTGAATAATGTTAATGAAAACAGTTAAATTATAAAAAAAAACGATTTCTCAAATATTATAAATGACCATTACTTCCCTACTCTTCAATAAAATGTATTCATATTATAGGTCAATTGATTCGTCTCGAATCAACGAATCTTTTCTATTCTTGCATCAACTTTAAATTATGTGAGTGAGAACATTTTTAATATAAAAATCAATTTTTAAAACGATATAAATAACCATAACTTCCTTACTTTTAAATAAAATATATCAATATTATAGGTCAATTGATTTGTTTCAAGACAACGAATCTTTTATATTATTGCAGCAATTTTTAAATACATAAATGAAAAAAGTTTTACTATAAAAAACCAAATTTCAAAATAATTTATCCACAACCTCCTTCAAGTTATCGTGTTAAAAAAAAAGAGTGACATATACATGCACAGATCCACACACGCACAAACACATCCTATTACAAATAACACGAACAATTTCTAAGAATATTATAATAGACATTTTTAAATTCAGGAACATATAATTGAATGAATAACAATTTTTTTTTTGAAATTGTTACCATTGCAAAGCTTTCTCTATGAGGAAGCGAAAAAGGATAAAAATTCAAATTGTTTTGTCATTTTATCACGATTGATAAAGTAAGTCAAATGTGGAATGCGTTTGATGGAGTGGATATAAGTAAACTTTGGAAAGTCCTGAAAGAGTGCGGAATCTATTGATGGCTCCTAAAAGCAATAAAAGCTAATATATGCAGGTAGCAAAGCGTGTCTGATGGTAAATAGACAACTGAGTGACGGGTTCGATATTATGTAAGGTGTTAGGCAATGATGCGTTATGTCATCTTGGCTGTTTATTATATTCATGGACAAGTGTCTAAGAATGGCCCTTTTCAACGAAGAAGGTGTGAATCTCAGGATAGTAAAGGTGCGTGGGTTAGCGTTTGCAAATTATTAGGTTGTTATTGCAGAGTCAATCGGAAGCTTATGGAGAATGTTAAGCAAACTGAATACTAGCATGAAGGACATGGGACTTAAAATCAACGCCAATAAAACAAAAGGTAAGGTGTTCGAAGGAAATGTATGCAACATTGCCGTAGACGATGAAAAGATAGAACAAGTTCGTAAGTTTGTTTATTTTGGTATTTCATTTACTACTGACGAAGAGATCGATGGAGAGAGAGCCAGGCATATCAACGAGTGTAGGAATGTTACCGGCAGGGTAGGAGTCAGTAATGAGAGGATTCTCAAAGAATGTGGTGTAGAAAAACACTGTTTCACAAGAGTGAAAGAAATTTGTTGAGATGGTTTGACCATGTTGAGAGAATGAAAGAAAAATGACGAAACAAGTATATTTAGGTAAGGTAAGTAGTAGCGTTCCCAGAGGCAAACCGAGAAAGGAATGGTGAGCTTGCATGAAGAAATGCATGGACTTAAAGGAAACTAAAAAGGTATACCAGGACAGGAAATTGTGGAGACAAATAGTTTATAAGAAATGCATGATAAAGAGTATCAGTGAAATGAGAGATGCCTGAAATAAAAGACCATTCATGCTAATAGACCCATGTGGAAAGCTTTACAGGGTGACTTTGTGAAGCTCTTCGCCTGGGGTGCCTGCTAGAGAGTGATCAGTGGCCTGGGTGGGAGCAGTTGCGCGGAACGAACGTGTTGTTTGAATGAACAATACGGAATTTGCAGATTAATCTAAAAAATATAAATCCTCACCCTTTTATGTGATGCTTGGTGCGAATTTGTATTCCCGGTTATTTCCCGGTTTTGCATTAATTCCCGGATATTTCTCGGGTTTCCGGGTTGATAGACACACTGAGAAAGATCTATAGAACAAATTATTCCATTTCCATTTAATAGTTATCCTGCATTTCACGTTAAAGAAAAATGTCACCCAGAATGTTCTACGAAGCGTAAAAACTGCCACGGACGTGCAAAGAATTCTCTTTCAAACAGTGAGACTCTGAACAATTTAATTCACAAGGCACTATGAATTTTTTGCAAATCTAGTTCAATTTTAAGAAAATGATGAAAAGCTTGGAAAAAATAAATCAATAGTTTCAGATGAGGATAGGTAGGCCATAAAACTGAGTGAGTGTAAAACGAGGGTAAAACTCTTGGGAAAATGGAAAGAGGGTGCAAAGGTATAGAATTGCGTTAGCCAATAACTTTGCAAACAATTGAGACCTATGGAGAATTCATCACAAGATGATATAGAGTATTAATAAAATCACTTATAGAACCTCATTATCGTCGACAAACATTTATTTTTATTTACGCTTCAATTAACTAAGAATATTTCATTCACCTTCAAGAAAATATATCTTTATAAGACTTCGGCCTGTTCATCTTTTCTCAGACAACATAACTTATTTATTACATTCTCATCTCAAGGAGAAGGTATTGGTTTTATGTGAAAATTGATTTTTGAGTGACGTTTTCTGACTTAATGATTGAGAAAAAATATACTTTGGCACACTCTTTTAAGGCGTAACAAAAGAACGAGTTCGTTATACAGTCATTTTGACCAACGGTTCTGTTTTTATCCATCGAAAATGCTATTTGATAAATTAAAAAATGCCATTCTCCAACAAATGCATACAGGACACACAAAAATTATAAACATCAAAATTGTTTATCTTAAAAACATTTACTAATTTTCTTAAGACTATGTTTTTGATGAGACACACATTTTTTATTTTTTCGTGGAAAATGTTATTAAAAATAAACAACTTTAGGTTAGATTGCAGAATAGGGGCGTCACCTCTGTTTTAGCTAAAAAAAAAATTTTTTTCGACAACAAACTATTGGAATCTTCCATTGAAGTATAAATGAAGGGATTTGATGAGGCAAAAATTTTAAATTATTATTACTTTTGTTATTACGATGTCTCAAATATGGGTCTGTCGAGATATGGAAATGATCGACTTTACCTTACCGTTTAGATCGTTTTAAACTTCCGTACGACCAGAAACACTGTATATAATTACAATTTGATGATTCCTCGACTAATCGAAATATATTTATTCATTTTTTTTGCCGGCATAAGGCATCTTAAAAAGATCTATAAATTTCGGTGAATACTATTTTTTGATAAGACACATTTCTTTATATTTCTGAAAAAATGCTAAATTATTCATTATTCACAAAAATTTTTTTTAAGAGAATATTTATTTCTAAAATTCTAAAAAAATGGAATATTTCAAGGCAATTTTTTGACTCTAAAAAATTGTTTTAAATTTTAGAGAAAATTCTGATTAATTTAACATATTATATTTAGAGGGGTTTAAACCATATCAAAAATAATTCAAAATTTGAAAAGTTTAAAAAATCTTAAGATTCCTGGGAGTATTCAATCTAATTCTTTATTTTTAAACATTAATTTTAAGAAAATATATAAAAAGATGTCCAAAAGTCTCAAAAATGAATCCGGAAGATTTCAAGGCAATTCTAGGGATAATTCCAGTTCGTTTAAAGGATTTTAAGGTATTTTAGAATTTTTTAAGAGATTAAAAATATTTTAAAACTGAAAGATTTCCGGAAATTTAAAAAACATTCTTAAATTTTTCGAAATCGTCAAAATATCTTAAATATTTTTCAGACTCATTAAATTATTTCCTAGAATCATGTGAAATCCTGTAAAATAAAAAAAATTCTCAGAAATGTTCTAGATATTTTTTTGATATATCTGAAATCTTAAAAAATCTTTTTGAAATCTTTTGGGAAAGCTAAGAAAATTATACTTATAGAATATTGAATCTAATACACGAAGAAACAGAAAAAAATAAATAGTTATACGAAATTTTGATTTGGCATCAAAAATTATGCTTCCCTTTAAATTATACTTTGCCTGATTTTTTTTTCTTTCTTGACTAAACAGTCCTTTTTGGTTGAAGATTCGTCATTTCAGTTAAAAATTGGTCTTTTTTGGTAGAAAATAAACCTTTTTGGTAGAAAACTTATGTATCAGGTTTAAAATTGAACTATATGGTTGAAAATTAACTTTTTTGTTGAAAATTCATATTTTTGGGTTCAAAATTATAACGTTTGTGGTTGAGGATTTAACTATTTTGTTATTTTTTTTTTAATTTTAACTGCTTTCGATTTAAAATAAAAATCTTTTTTGATTCAAATATGAACTATTACATTTTTCGTTAAGAAAAATCTGAAATTTTGAAAAATCTTTATGATTTTTTTCAAGAATCTTAGAAAAATTATATTCATATAACCTTAAAAACAAAAACAAAAATTAATTTTAAAAAATGAACAGTTATTTGAAATTTCTATTTTGTATCAATAAATATGAATACTAATAAAGATATCAAACTCAACAATTGTTAATAAACATATTACCCAAATGATATTAGCAAAAGGATTTGATATTTTTAAAATAAATGATGGAGAGGATTCCAAGAGGCTGGGACTAATTTCGCTGATTTAGGAAAGCCTCAACCTTTTAATGAGAGCGTTAGCAACGTCATTAAATTGCAGCCAGCATCGTTCCAAGCAGACTAAGATTATTAAATCTTGTTTTGACCCCATAATTTACTGGTGGACATGCTTGATCTAATTTTATGCCTAACTGAATTACTGCACCAGCTTCGAATCAATCAATTTTCGAATGACAAGCCTAACCAGTCAGAAATTTATGGTTATAATCACTTTATGAGAGCCATTACATTCTCGCGCTCCTATATTTTTGGTGAAGTTAATTCTGTTTTTTTTAAATATTTATTGGAAGAATGAAGAATTTATGATTTCAAAACCCCTAAAAGAAAAAATATTTTATTCTTTCATCATAATGTTGTACAATTCACATTTCGTCTCATGCCTTCTGTCCTGAATCTAAAACAAAAGACTGTAATTGTCTATGACGGTGCACGAGCCTGTGGAGTTATTAACGTTGCTGAGGGCAATTATCGTCAAGAAGAAAAAGAAACACGACTTTTTATCCATCCTCATTTCCCTCCCGAGGATCGTGATAAACTTTTAAAAAGATTTCATGTAATTATTATATTAACGGGGTTAACAGTTTTGGCTATATCTTGTGAATGAATTAAAATAGAAGTACATTTTTGTATAAACCATGCAAAATAATTTATTATTAATAGAAATCTGTATTATCATCGGAGATAGGTAACGGACCGATCATAGGATAAATCATTCCACACGTACTGTGAAAATGGAAATCTACAATATTGATCAAAGTTATATCCTCTAATACAGAAAATATTTTTACGTCATCTCGGACTAGATGGAGCTATAAATTTAAAAATTTTGAAATTTAATGTATTCAGAAAAAAGATCTACTCCTTTCACTCCACT
>CAKNWW010310713.1:0-12321 GCA_932074435.1 Andricus kollari | reverse complement strand
ATTTGTAATATAATATTTAAAAATATATGTATTCACTCTACACCAGGACGATATGTTGTCGTATATAGATGCGTCCTAAAAAAAAATTCAATGATTTTTTTTTTTTTTTAATCAACTCTGGTGATGGCGGCCAGAGTCTGGGCCAGTACTGGCCGCCAATTGCATACCGGAGTTATCATTCCAGCAATGGCACGATATTGGCAGCCGAGATCGAGCCGATATCAGTACCCATTGCTGAGCCGACAATGGCAGCCAGTAACGCATAAGTGATGGCGGCTAGAGTCTGGGCCAGAATTGGCCGCCAAGTGCATACCGGAGTTATCATTCCAGCAATGGCACGATATTGGCAACCGATCTTCGGCAATATTTTTGCCGATACTGGGCCAGTGCTGGGCCGTATCTAACTTCGCACTTGGGTAGTTAGTTGTTATGTGGGCGGGGGTCCCCGTGTGGTGCCCCCCTGGCGCTCAAGCTATGAAGCCTATTGTGCCACACCCGTGTTTTTTCTCAAGTACTCCGAATCCGGCCATCTTCGCCGAGTGTTTTTGGATTTCGGTTTGTTTCGTTGTTACCAACATTCTGAAATTATACCTCTCAGGTGCCAGGCGTACCTATCGCACAGTAAATGACGTCCTTCTTTGTTGATCAGGCAAAGTGAGCCTCACCCACAGTGCCATTCGGCAGCCTCACTAGAAGGCCGCAGGTGAGGGGATACGGCCAGACTAGGGTGGACGGAGCGCTCCCTCTGAGCTCATCAGTTAGATGCACATATTCGAAGCACTGTGCTGGTGTGTTATGTAAGTGTATGTGCGTGTGTTCCTTACTCGAAATTGGCCAGCGACCGCCGAGCAAGACTCCCCCGTAGGTGCTTCAAGCACAGGAGTCCACCGTAGGAGCCTCGAGTGCAAGAGTCCCCCGTACGAGCCTCAAGCGCAAAGAGATCGCTGCCTCATTTTCGAGTCTTCTCAAAATCGGCTTCGACCCCCAAGGTTAGGCCCTCGAAAGAGCCCATTTATCCTTAGTAAGGTACCAGCTTTTTCTGAGGGGACCTACAGTTTAAGGTGGGTTCCGAACCACCGAAGCCCCGGTAGAAGCACATAGAAAAATTTCCATCGGTACCCGGCTCAGGGATCGAACCCCAGACCTCCTGCATGGAAGTCTGACACGCTATCGTCTGAGCCAGCGAGGCTTCTCTACTAATAATAACCGTACATAGAATTTTCAAATCTTGAAAAAAGTGGTCTCAAAAATTTTCAAAATGTGCTCAGTTTTTGAATTTTTTCCAAAATGGGCTGGTTAACGAACTCGTTCTTCCTTTTAGGCCTTCAAAAAGTGTGCCAAAGCACAATCCAATCTGATCAATCTTCCGAAAGCTATCGTGCCTACATGATACTACAGACTACAGACAGACATGCGGACAGACAGAGAGACACCATCGTAAAAATCGTTTTTTCTGACTCAGGGGGCCTCAAAACGTCGGCATTTGATGAAAACCAACTATGTCAACTTTTACATAAAACCAATACCTTCTCATTAGGATAAGAATGTACAAATATGCAAACTTGTTCACTCAAAGAAGATGTACCAATTTGTTATTTATAATTTTTAGAAAGGGAGAGTAGTTTTTTTTCAATCGTAAAAAATTAAGATTAAAAAATTAAATTTGTGGAAAAACGACACAAGAGACGAAGAAAAAATGAAAAGACAAAAGTTTTTCAACCAAAAAAGATCTACAAATTTGTTATAAACTCTTGTTATAAAAATGCATCAAAAATTAAACATTTACTTTTTGGAAAAACGACACAAGCTACAATAACTCTTCATTTAACAAAATGTTTCGCCTACATTATATCTACAAATTTGCTTAGAACCACTTTAGAGAAGTATGCGTATAGAAAAGTTCAGATTTTGGACAAAATCGAGTTCGAAGCACGAGATACGTGATGAGAATGTGTTCGTTAAAGCCAAAGGAGCTTTAACAAGAGAGAATTCACAATCACCAAATTACAGTTGTCGATGATTTGACCTTTAAATTGAAAAGGTCTGGGCGTGAATGTGGGGTAAATACAAAGACCGTACGCGTAGCGCGAGGTAAATACATCATAGAGCGCGAAGAGCGCGATAAATATATTATCGAGCGCGAAGCACGAGAACCAACAGTCGCGCGGCCTAGGCGCGCCCAAACTTGCATAGTTTGACCGCAAAATGGAATGATTAATTTTTCATTAGGCACCCCTTTCCAGCATCTCGTGGGAGGCGGGAAGGCACCCGTGTGACTAATTTTCTCGGAAACTATCACTCGTACATAAAAATGTTTGAAACAAAAAATGTGTAAATCGATGAGATCTACAACTTTTGTTCATAATATTTGGCGATAGTGTGCTTATTGGCTTAGATAAACGTTAAAAACCATTATTTTTATGGTTTTTTTATGGTTTCACCATTAAAATCGCCTTGTCGCAAATTTTTACCATCATATTCGTAATTAGCGCGTCAAAATACATAAGTATACGGAGTTTGAAGAAAATCGGAGAATTCAGCTTTTCGGAACTTTATCCCAAAATTCAAACACGCATAACTTCTTGGAAGAAATTTTTGTTGCAAATAGGAAAAATACGTATCGCCTAATTTACTCTGAAAAACAAAATTTTTTACGACCCTGAATTTAGCTATACATATAGATTTGAAAATTAGGGAATTTATTTAAACAAAAGTTGAAAATCCAAAAACATATCTGGATTCCTCGCAGCTATATCTCTAGGAGATATTCAAATTAGGCCAAAAAAAATTTTAAACAATTAAATTGTTATAAATAATTTGGAACGCAATGCAAACAAACGTATCAGTCCAATTATGTAAACTAAAACTACGTAAACACATACCAAATAAAGATAATACTATTGTCAACTGTAAACAACCAATAATAGTATCAAATTAATCAATTTAACATTGTTTGTATCCCCTCCACTTTCACTCAATAACACACAACCATTTGAATATGAATCTCCATACTCGGACATTTAGCTAGAACGAACCAATAGTCCCAGAAAAAATCTAAAGGTATCGTTGAATGCGTGTGGGTCATATCTCTAGGAGATTTTTGAATCACTAGGAAAAAATTATTATTTAAACAATTATATTGTTTATAATTTTTTAATTTGCTTAAAAAATAAGTGAACAATAATTTGTCGCAAATAACAACCAGATATCGTTCTTTGAATATTACAGAAATCAGACAAATTTTCAAAAATTTATAAACTTCAATTAAATCATTATTTTTACCCCGTCCACGCTTACTCGAAAAATCCTTTGAATATGGATTTCCATACTCGGTCATATAGCTGGAACGAACTAATAGTTCCGGAAAAAATCTAAAGGTATCGTTGGATGCGTGTGGGTCATATCTCTAGGAGATTTTTGAATCATTAAGAACAAATTATTATTTAAACAATTATATTGTTTATAATTTTTCAATTTGTTTAAAAAATATGTGAACAGATATGTTTTTGGATTTTCAATAGGACTATTACTTTTGTTTAAATAAATTCCCCAATTTTCAAATCTATAGATATGTATACCTAAATTCAGGGTCGTAATATTTCGTCCCCAAGAGATTCAGGGACTTCAAGTATAGAAGCTTTCTAATTTGAAATTGATTCTGTTTTGGCTTCGTTTATAACAATATTTGTGGACAGATCAAAGATAAATATCTTTATTTTAGTCATACATTTTTTTCCGTGAATTATGCATTAATTAATTTAAGCGTTTTGAAGTATAATTGAACGTCAAATTTATAATTTCATTCAATGAAAAACATGTTTTTTCTCGTAATTGATTAAAAATAGTTATAGAAATTAAAATTGAAACAAGGCTATGAAATTGCAATTTATTTTTTTATTGGGACAGTGTGTAACGAAGGAATTTTTTCGGTATATGAATTTAAAGTAGTGCAATGAGCGGATTTAAGACTTGACTGCTGTAATAGCTGCTTCTATCTTGCTTCATGCAAGAAGGTTACCTCCGATAATTAATTAAGGACAGGTGGGCGCTTAAAGTAGTTAGGTTCGTCTTTGATTAGTTTTTCTTAATCTAAAATGCCGTTCGATTGACAGGCACTTCTTCTTAGGGACCTTGTTTATTTATTGCTGAATAGTTTGATAGTAATTGGAAACATAATGTAATAATTACGTAATGATCTATATTTGCTACAAAAAATTGTACTTTCTACCAATTTGTATCGTTTTGAAGTAAATAATTATTTAAAAGACATGTTTCGGACAGATTTTATTGTAGAAGAACATTTTCATTTCTTTGCAGCCACCCTTTACTGCTTTATTGCTTCTGCACGGAGAAAAATGGATAGTCAAACTTGAAGTGTCAAAATTTAGATGGTCAGTTTGATAATCTAAATAGTTTCAAGTACCACCCACAATTTTTTCTTCATAGTCAGGCAGACCATAATTTTATATTCTGTTTGAATAATCATAGGTGATTCAGACTCACTATTAGTATAGTCAAATCGACACTCCAGAATGTCAAACAGAAGTGGCTGTGTCACGACCTCTACCGAACGCCGAGCGAACACACCCGACACCCGAAACGCATTTTTGGAGCGACTGACTTCGGTGTCACGTTAGCCGTGTTTTACAACACTGTTAATTAGTTTAAACCATCTTTTGATACTTCAAACATGTGTCGAGAGTGAATATAATGTGGAGAACATGTTGAAGAGTGGCTTGAGTGATTTTCGTTCTGATTTTGAACGCCAAATTGGATATTTCCGAGGGATTAAGGACAAAGGCGTCACTCATTAATTAGTGCGTATTCTCAACATTTTCGACCGAAAATGTGCTCAGCATTTCGTAATTCGTTAAGAAAGAAACAAGACTTGCGAGATTAGTAATAAGCATTTATATTGTTTCTAAATTTTCCAGTATTAATGTTTTAATTCAGTGCAGTGACGCCGTTTCCTTAGTCTCTCGTGTTCAAAGTATTATGGTGTCAACGTTTTTATACATATACAATCATGTCTCAAGTCATCCTACTCTTCAAAAATAATAAAGATGCTTTCAGAATTGATCGATTTTATATCAATTTTCATGTTTTTCAGGCTTCATTTATTAATTTAATTTCCGTCTCTTTTGTCTCTCTTACTCTAAGGAATATATATATGTAGGTAGAAGAAGGACAAAAGATTATAAAGTTGACCAACTGATATGATTAAGTTGACACTACAGAATAATCAAACTAAAATTCCTGAGATAATCAGTTTTAAACTCCAGGATCGTAAACTCTACACTCTGGGATAGTGAAGCTAACCATAAAATTTTGACACACCATGGATCGTACGCTCGACTATCTAGGGGCTGTCCCATAGTTGAAACTGAAATAAAGTCAGTCTGACACTCTAGATTTTCAGACTGACTAACCATTTTTCTCCGTGTGGTTTCCGCACGGAGATCATAACAATTTTGAGCACTACTGCTTACCAATTCAAGTAAAACGTTCTACATTAATCCAAAACACATGGTTACAGTTTTTGCAGCATTTACCACGAAATTTCATTTTTTCTCCTTCATATTTTCAGCCTTTGGCCTTCTTCAGTAGAAGAGGTATCTTGTAGTTTTGCTCCTTTCAAATTCGTATACCTTACCTTGAAATACAGAAAACACTTCTTTGACATAATTTTTTCCATTAACTGAAAATTAAGATTAAAATTGAATCAAGCCATGCTTTAATAATTTCAGTTTTTGTAACGAGCCTGAATCTCATAACAATGAAAGGGCCATTCGTTACCATTTTTTCATGAATCTTTTTTTCACTTTCTTCTAATTATATGACTAAATTAATTCTGCTGATTAAAATTAAATCAAGCTTGCTTTCATAATTTCAGTTCTTGTAACCAACTTAAATCTCATAACAACCCATGCAGAAATATAAACGTGGGCCTGGTAAGGCACTGACCAGTTTTCCATACTTCTGACGTGGCCCTGGTCGGGTAGACTGGTAAGGGCCGTAAATGGCGTGTAACGCTTTTTTCAGATCAGTGTGTATACCTCGTTATAAAACTATAGTGTGTATACCAAGGGTTAAGTTCCTTTATTCGCGGACGGCCACATAGGGTAATCGGTACAATCCTCGGCCAGCTCCCAATGATTGGCCACCTCATTGAAATTTGCTTTTATGAAAGGATTCTCACAAATAAAACTACTATTAAATAGTGCAGGATGAAGCGCAAACAATTCAGCGTATTTGACAAGCTAGTTTAGTGTAGTGTAGTGAGTTTAATTGCCAGAATGAAGTAAAACCGGTGATGCTGAATGAGTAAAGAATTTAAACGAAAAGCTGTTGAGGACAGGAGTGTCCGCGTGTATAGATAGTAGTATTCTAACTTTAAAATGATGTATGTATATTGATAAATGGGTGGCCAGTCAATGTCCTCGTGAATTATGTGGAAACATAGTGATTGGCCTCAATATCTAAAAAGCAAATTACCAATATCTTTGCAAAAATGCATTCAAAGTTGCTTAAACTTTTTGTAGACAATGTATACATATAATTGTTAATCACTTTGTCTTAAGAATAATGAGTGGAAATCATGTCAAAACAGTTTCTGGCCCCGGCTATAACCTGATTGTGTGTTTTTTTTTGTTGACATTATTGGATTTCTTTAAATATAAGTTATCTAATATTTTTATTGCTGAACTTACTATGGTAATTTAAATCTTTATGAAATCCATGTTCCATCTGTGTACAGGGTCTATTCCATAAGTAGTACGACTGACTTTCTATAGCCCAGACGGAGCAATAGAGGGAGTTTTTTACGGGCAGGGTGGGTGGTGGGGGGATGTCAGGAACCAAATGCACGCTCGAACAGTCGCCTCCCAGCATTTGCGGAGTAAATATCGATTCAGATTCAGATGAACCCAAGTTACATTCCCAACCCCACAAGAATATTGAACAACCCCTAAGACCGACCCTAATTTTTTACCTGAACAGATTCGAAGAGCCTTCGCATAAATGTCTAAAAAATGTGAAAATTTGAAATAATCACCCAAATCACCTTCAGAAAACTCCAAGTTATATTCCCAAACCCATAATAAATGACTTACCAAGAACACAAAACTTCACCGCGTAGCGCTGATCGAGCGTGCGGTATACAGAGGGTCCAGAGACAGTGGCAACCTAGCCGGGTGCCGCCATTTTAAGTACGGTATATCTATAGTGTAGTATATATACTATATATCTAGTATATGTATAAGAAAACTGAGCCAATCAGCGAGAAGGAGGTAGGTTGCCACATTGTCCCTGGACCCTCTGTAGTGCGGTCCATTTTCAGAGCGTGACGGAAACCTATAGAAAGGTTTACTTCTGACATCCCCCACCATCCATATTGCCCGTAAATCCCTCTGACCAGCTCTCACCAGCATTGAAAATCACTATAAAGTGTCAAATCCTACTTTCCAGCTCTCGTCAGCCTTAAAAATCCCCCCTTAAGAGTCAAATCTCCCTGTATCTGACTGTTCGAGCATGCATTTGGTTCCTGGCACCCCCCGCTACCCATCCTGCCCGTAAAAAACTCCCTCTATCTCTCCATATGGGCTATAGAAATTCAGTCCTACTACTTATGGAATAGACCCTGTATTTTAGAATTTCGTTCAACGCTTATAGTGTTTTTACAAATTGATTGTACCGATTACCCTATGTAGAACTTAATTTTTCGCTGGGGAAGAGATTCCCGACGAAGACCTGCTCGCCCATGCCATTATTTGGGGATGATTCGATACCTTTATTGTACAGTCGGGAAGAGTTGCCACATGAATCCCCGACCCATAGTCCCTCTTTCCCTGCCAACCCATGTCACCAGAATCCGCTTTCGCATTACTTCAGGAACAAGCTTTTAGGCCGTGCCTCGGCATTCTGCTTATTGTGCCAACTTGGTCTTTTTCATCCCAGCCACAACCATAATGCACGCAACGTGCTCAGAAGCGCGTCAATATCGCACAACGGGCTCGTTGGCCATCGACATCAAGGTTGGGCCTGGCTGAATTCACTTAATCTCTATGTGTGCCTGGCTTTTGATCACTACTGTCCTGATCTCCAAAGCGCCTGTAGCGTCAGTCCACCATAGGACGCTAAGGCGTTTGTTTTACGTTAAACGCGTTTTTCACGTCAAACGTAACCAACACTACCACCTTCCTGAATCTGTGCTTTCCACTCCAAGCTCTTTCTACCTCCTGCTGAATGTCAATTATCGCTCCATGGTCGATCTGCCCTTGCGAAAGCCGTGCTGGTTTTTGGCCAGACCACCCACCTGTTCGATCGCCGCTCTTAATCTGGCTTGGAGCATTTTCTCGAATAGCTTTTCTGTGACGTCAAGCATGCAAAGAGGCCTAAAGGATGTTGGTTTTATAGGGTGGCCCTTGCCCGTGTCAAGAAGAACCAATTTCTGAATTTTAAATCTGTAACTCAATAACCCTACCCGGAGGCAGGAGTTGAACATGTTCAGTCAGGGGCTTTGACATTTACCATATTCTTTACTGCCTCAATCAGATAGTGTGCTGAGAACCATGCAGCTTCAACTGTGTTTATGTCATCGTTAATAGGACGTTCCGGATGACTAGGGAATAGCTTTCCGATAAATTTTTCCGGAGACTATTTGATATCCGCGACCCCAGATATCATTGTCCATGGCAGCACAGATCTCTTTCCATTTCTGGACTTGGCATTGTAACCTTCAAATTCTGGGCATCTTCTCCTTGTTCTCTGAACTTTACTCCTGAGCTTCAGGCATTCCTTTCGAAGTTCGGCTATTTCTTTTGTCCACCAGTAAACGGGATCCCTTTTGGTTAAGGTAGAGCGCCTTGGCATATACATGTTACAGCCATGCTCTAAGAAGCTCATTGTTCTGGCAACTAGGTTTTCTGCTGCCGTCTTGGAGACCGAAGTTTGCGTCCAAACCCTTCATTCTTTTTCTTTTGATTCTAGTGTTTCCCATTTTCGTCAGCTCGCCTATTTTGAATCCGATGTACTGGTGATCGCTAGCCGTGTATACCTCTAGGACCTTCCACACTTTTATCCTGCCCGCTATTTCGGGGGTGGTATCCTCATCTTCTGAAAGTTGTTGAATTTCCCGACTTTAAAACAGTGAGTTTTAGGCTGGATTAAGACGATCTAAAGGTACCACATGATACCTGGCGTCTTAGCGACCCTTGGCTATTGGCATGCGCTGGATCACCCAGACGATCGAGCTCGATGCTCTACGGGGTGCTGTGGTTTTCAACCGGCGGCTTCTATATTACGTTTAAGTGATACATCGCAGTGGTCAAAAGTAAAGCGCCATATGCGAAGGCGGATCGTTAGAATGGCAGTTTCGAGGACTTATGACTATTTGGTAGAATACATCTGGAGGAGTATGCATGCTTCAGTAGAAGAACTTTTTAAAGACTTTCTTCGGGCACTTTTATATTTTTTATCCACATTCAATAAATGTCAGGCGAATCTTGCATGTTCAGTGGGAAATAGTTATTAATTTCTTTATTAAAAAAAAACGCATGCTTCATTGAAATGTGGACTAGGCCTACTAGTACTTTCACTGATTCTCAGTCCAACTTCACTGATTCAAATCGTGAGAATTTAGTCACTGAGAATCAGTGAAAAGCTACTAATTCATTCAGTGAATTTACTATTACTGATTAAATCAGTGAAAATATCTAAATACATACATGCATATCAACGTGCTCGATAATTGAGGTTATGTTATTTTAGTTATAATCGAGGCGCCAGCAAATCGTGACGTCACTGAAATCACTTAGTGTCAGTGTACACTCCATCGGTCGAGTTCTGAACGCCTCTGTTACAGTGCTCCCAAGTCGGTGCCGCAACTGTACTGCGCATGCGTCGCATCAACAGTCTCATTGGCTATATACGGTGCGCTTTTTTGAAGTTATTAAATATGCAAATCAATTTTTTATAATGAATCATCATTGTAGACTTAATTAAATTAATTTTCAGATCACAAAATAGTCTTTTAGTGTGAACGATAAATTAATGATTTGATATTACTATTTAAAACTTAATTATTGATTTTAATTAAAAAAAAAAGAAGACTTTTTTCGCCAATGTATATTCTAAATGATTCATCATATTGGTTTGTACTTTATAATAATTATATATGGTAAAAAATTGATTTGCATATTTAATCATTTCAAATAAGCGCGCGATCAACGTCCAATGAGGCTGCTGGTGCGACGCATGCGCAGTGCGGTTGGGGAGCCAAATTGGGAGCACTGCTCTGTTATGATCTATTATTTATTACTCACTTCTACTGAATCCTCGTTCTTTTATTTTCGGAAATCACTATTATAATAACCCACTGAAATAACGTAAAACTGCACGTTGCAATCTAAATAAATTATTAACTTTTAGCTTGCGCCAATAATAGTAAAAGCGGTCCGATAAACCGATCATTTCGTCTGAGCGTCTCGGCGCGACCTTCGGTGGCCTTCGGGTCCTTATTATGTCGCGCGTGCGCATATCAGCTGATAAAAATGAACCTTTTGTGAATTAAATATCGTAAGCAAAGGAAATGTAAAATAGAATAATCATTTTTGTATACCATTCAGACAGTTGATCACTGATTTATTCATATGAAAACGTGCACTGGTTTACCTAGTGACAAGGTAACCACCACTGATTTTTCTGTGGAGACCTGCACTACTGATTGATTCAGTTAAAATCTCACCGATTCAGTTTTATAGGGAACGCAGTTACTAGGCTGAGTAGTCACATGCTTGTAACAAGATTCAGAAAACCAGTCACCAGTGACTTCCCCGATGGTCACCCAGTGACAATATATTTCCCACTCAAAGCAATAAAATGTTACAAGCGAAGCACGTAACATTATCCCGCCATTGTAATCACAAGCTTGTAAAAAAGTGATGTTTCGAAACGCAACGTGCAATGACAGATTAACCTTCAAATATACAGCGTGTCGGAATTATAATTATTAATACTCTTGCCAACATTTTGAAAAGGGACATAATTAAATGATAAATAATTTCCAGGAAAGTGAAATAATATGTGAACATATGTTTTATAAAAGAATACCGAGATTCATCAGCTGAACCCTTACGAAAAAGAAATTACTTTAGAGGTTTGAACCAAAATGTATATGTTTAAATAAAAATTAAATATTAAGTAACTAAGTAAAATATTTGTATTATAATGAATTCTTTCTATAAAAAATAAGTCTAATTATTACTAAGTGCAAGCATAGATTACCCAGTGGGCTCAAAATTTGGTGACGTATTTATGACATCTTTACGACGACTTTGCGACATCCTACGTCGATGTCGTTAAGATGTCTTTATGATATCGTAAAGAAGTCGTACGATCTGACTATGTCTTTTCAACATTGTGAAGCCACATTAATGACATGGACATAGGATGTCGCAAACTAGTCGTAACAAGTTCGACATAATTTGAAATCTTCAGAAGTCAAAACTTAAAGTTAACCTTTCAAGATAAAACCGAAATCGTTTTAAATTTTTCCAGAAATATTATTGTCAGTACCAGTATTTTTGGTTGCCGCTACCAGTGAGGTATCAAAATGTTAAAAACAGAATTATTTCCCAAGTTTAATACGTCATTTACAAATAAAATATTCTCTTTTATTAATACTGCTTAGAAATATTTAGAAATAAATTTTATTTCTTAAATTACTTTTAGTCTACAATATAATAATTTTTGAAAAAGTTGTAAAATATCATAGACTAGAAAAAGATTTTTAACTATTATGTTTTTTGAATTAAAAAAAATTTTATTTTATTTAATTTCGACTGATTAAAAATTAAGGCGTTCAATTAAAAAAAATACATCTTGGAACCAGTTTAATTAAAAAAGTTGATATTGTTTAACTTAGAAACTTGTCAGTTTCCAAATTTTAAAGATGTATGTATCAACAACGTTTAGTTTTTGTACTCTGAAGGTCTTTTTCCAATTTTAAAGCCTTAACATTTAAAATTTTCCATTTTGAAGGAGTTTTAGTCTCCTATATTTTAATTTTGAATCTTTAAATTTTAAGTTTTTCAGATACAAAGTTTCGTGCTTTTAGAAATTACATTTATTAAAACTAATTTGATTACACTCATTTTTAAAAAAAGTTTTTAAATATCAGAGATGAAAAAACCTTTTTATTTTCAAATTATTTTACAAACATTTACAACTTGAAACCACTTTTATTTAAAAATATGCCATTTACTTTTTCAGAAAATTCTAAACAAATAATAAATTTAAAATCGTCTTGAGAATCAATACCCC
>CAKNWW010310705.1:0-14896 GCA_932074435.1 Andricus kollari | reverse complement strand
ACATACAGACAGACATACAGACAGACATACAGACAGACATACAGACAGACATACAGACAGACAGACAGACACTGACAAAATTTTATGATTTTCGGAATCTGTGAGTGCCGAAACGTAAAGATCCGTTAAAAACCAGACATCGAAAATTTGGACGAATACATTACACTCTCATGAATGAGAATGTAAAAATAAGTTCTACCCGTTTTAAGCTATTTTGTAAGTAGCGAAAGAGGTGGCAATCGGATGGGACAATGTCTGGAGAGTAAACGGGATGTGGCAGAATTTCCCATTGCAATTCTTCTATGGTTTGGCGGACCACGGAACTTCTATGTGGCCTAGCGTTGTCGTGCTGTATTCTTCGTCCATGCCCAGAATATGTCTTCTCTTGGATTTTTTTCGCCAAACGGTTTAGTTTGGCCAATTGATTGTTGAAAAAGCGCTCTCACGATTTTTCTAATTGCATATAAAAAATATCTGAACATCATCCAATGGAAAGATTCTGCTTACAAAGTACAGTAATATAACTTTTTAGTAACCTCTTGCATTAAAGGAATATATAATCTTTTGTAGACTCAACAGTTATGATTTCAACAAAAATGTTGTAGAACTTTTTTGACTTTATATTTAATTTTTAGCAATCCCTAAGCGAAAATTTTTTGTATTTAAAATTTTGCTAATCAAAATTTCTAATTATGAAAAAAGCGCTCCTACGATTTTTTTGCGCAAAATATGCGCATATTATGTAAGAATAATATTCCACAAAAAATATTCTTGTAACATCTTTTTCAGGTCAAAGTTGATTGAGGCTCATCGTGCGCATCTATAAGTTTTCAGGTTTCAGGCATGCGTGGATGGACAAATCTACTGTAAGAAGAACTTGTTTATAGTGCAAGTAGTATAGTACAACTATGGGGCACCGTTATGGGCATGGCTTCATCCCCCTTCCATACTCTACACCTCGAGACTGGTACCGACACGTCACAGTAGATAAGATGGACTAGCCAAGATCTACGTTGTTGGAAATGGGTAGAGGGAACCCCGGTTTGGAAGATACTGGGTTTCCCCAAAGAAAAAGATACTAAAACGATTTTTAATATTTTTCATCAGACAAGTCATGTTTTAAAATGAATAATTGTAGGAAACAAGATTGAAAATTCATTTTTGAGTAAAATAAATTTATAAAAATGATTATCCTAAATAGGAAAAGGTTTTTGTTAAAAGCGTAAGAATATATTTTTATTTCATTATTAGTGGTTGCGAAGGTTGAGCAATTGTGCACGAGCCCGTCTGTGCACGTCGATCGCCACAGGCACAACTGTGCACCAGGACTTCTGTGTAAGCATAAATTTGGACGTGCACAGATGGGAGACTCCCAACTGTGCACGTCTAAATGACGACGTGCACAGATGGTACCCTACGAACGGTTTATGTGCACAAACAGGATACTCCCAACTGTGCACGCCTCAATTTGCAAGGTGTACAACTGTGCAGGGAATAACTGTGCACGAACCTAACTGTGAACGTCGAAGGCCAGTGGTACAATTGTGTACGTGCACATTAGGGAGTATACCATCTGTGTACGTGGACTTGTAAGTAGGAAACCTGATCGTTCGGGGTTTACAAACAGCCCGAAGTTGAGTTTTTCACACTTCGAGTCGAGTCGAGCCTTCTCGAAAAAGTTCGGGTCCAGAAATTCCAAAAGTGATTTGATTTCACGCGATTCCAGGATTTCATTGGAATTCAAGGATTTCCAGGAATTTCAGAAATTACAGAACTGATGGAATTTACGGAATTGATGGAATTTACCGAATTCAAGGAATTTACGAAATTCAAGAAATTTACAGAATTCAAGGAAATTACGTAATTCACGTAATTTACGGAATTCAAGGAATTCATGGTGTTCAAGAAATTCATGGAATTCATTGAATTTATTGAATACTTCGAATTCCTTGAATTCCATGAACTTCTTGAATCCCGTAAAATCCGTGAATTCCTTTAATTGCGTGAGTTCTCCGAATTTTGGATTCTCGTTAATTTCGACGACCCGAAATAATTTGAGTACTTGAAGCTTTCGAGAAACCGAAGTAAGTCGAGTACTCGGAACCTTCGTGAACCCGAAACTGTCCGAGTACTCGAAAATTTCAAGTACTCGGTTTCGAGAACCTGCGGCAGGTCGGGTTCTCGAAATTTGCGAGTACTCGAGATGTGTCCAACTCAAAGTTTTCGAGTACCCGGTTGGTTTCGAGCACCCGATAAAACTCGAAAACCCGACACAACTTGAGAACTCGGCCTATCTCGAGTTCTCGAAATCAACCGGATACTTGAATTTTTCGGGTACTCGACAGTTCCGGCCCGACCCGACCCGAAAAAGTCAAGCCCAACTCGGCTCGAGCTTCCGAGCTTTTTGCACACCCCTACTGATCGTATCAATATAGACGTGCATAGTTGTGCCAGTGGCAAAAAACGTGAACAGTTCGGCCCTCGTCGTGCAAATTTGGGCTCGTGCACAGTTGCTTCATGCACACTTGTACCCGTCGAAAATTGAGACATTTAGAGTTGGGAGTCTCCCACCTGTACACGTCCATAGTTGGAAGTATCACATCTGTGCACTTGTACTTGTCAGTTAAAAATCTGATCGTATTATTTGAGACGTGCACAGGTGGAAGTCTCTCATCTGTGCATGCGAACCGTTCGGAGTGTACCATCTGTGCACGTCGTCATTTAGATGTACTCAGATGGTGCCCTACGAACGTTTCACGTCCACAGATGGGACACCCCCAACTGTGTACGTCTAAATTTCGACGTGCACCGATGGTACCCTTACACAGGTTCACGTGCACAGATTGGTGCATAGTTGTGCCTACGGCCAACAACGTGCACAGTTGTCCCTGTGGTCACCGACGTGCACTGATGAGCACGTGCACAGTTGCTCCCTGCATAGTTGCCCATCACACGTAAAAAAGATAAAAGCAGCCTTTTGAGCTTGCAGAGGCGCAATTGGAAAAACTGGATCAATGAGAACAGCCCCAACAACAGCATTGAAGTTCATCTTATGTATGCCACCACTGCAACTTCTAATTGAACAGAGGGCTGCGGCGGAGGCATACAGACTTTGTCTAACGGAGGGTCATAGAGATGACGCTCTCTTTAATTTGCATGGTTGAATAAAGAGCGTATTGTTGAGGGATAAATTCCTTTACATGCACTTTGATAACGTGCTGAAAGAACACTTGTTCATGAAGCCCGTTAAGGTGATCTTCCCGAAAAGGGAGGACTAGCATGATTAACAGAGGAGAAGTAACTTATTTACAACGGGAGGACTCGTCTGGTATACAAACGTCTCTGAGGACACCCTCGGCTCTGGAGCTGGAGTACTTGAGATGAAACCTAGTGCGGATATAACAATCGCACTAGGCAAATTCCCTACCGTATTTCAAGCTGAGATCGTGGCTATTAAGATATGCCTAGAGGAGATTCGTAAACATGGGGTTGTTAGTCACCATATTTACATATGCTCCGTTAGTCAAGATGCTTTGAAGGCTCTCCAATCGGAAGAGTTTACATCCATAATTGTCTGTAGTTACCTTCAAGAGCTTCTCGTGGAGCCCGGAAAAGACTGGGTCAACTTGATTTGGGTTACTGGAAGTGAGAATATTGAAGATAACGAGAAAGCAGATATGCTTGCAAAAATCGGGGCTACACAACCCCCCAATGGACCCGAACGATTTTGTTGAGCTTCGTATGCTTTCTCTAAGCGCCTGTGATGTATTGTGCTTGTAAGCCTCACAGTGAAGCATTTAGGAAATCATTTCTGTGAACAAGATGATTTTATAGACATCCCCTATGCGGAAATAAATGCCTATATGACGCGAAACGGCCTCATCACACATAATTAGATTCAAGGGTTAACTCCCCAATGCAACGAATTATACGGTTACGTCACCAGTTTCGCGCAGTGCCACCTACAATAGGCCTCTCTAGGATGGAGGACATGGTTCAGTTGGGAGTGGCAATAGGACCGAACTGAGGCGAAGACTAGGCAACGTACCCGTACAAACGCGAGAACGTTGACTTAAATGGTCGGACCAACTCAGGAGGGACATCCTTACCTGTTGGCAAAGAAACTCACCGGCGCGAAGAGGATTCATGCAGAGGTTACCTGACTGTTGGGCCAATATACACTAGGAATATGCTCATAAAACGCCTCAATATTTAACAGAGCAGGTGTCCTTTATGCGCGGAAACGGATATGAAGCTCTTTATCGGCCTCACCCAGGTACAGTCCTTTAGGAGTGTCGATCCTTGGTAGGTTTCCTTCCTAGACCTCCGAATTAAGAACGTCTATTGCGACAGGTAGCCTAGTTTTTGCCTTGATTTTCAAGATTCTAGGAAAAGGCTTAATTTGTGGTTTTCACATTCTTTTAGCTTCCTGAGACTCTTCGTCAGTAAACGGTATTGGGTTTATTGTATTTGAGACCGTGACTAGGGAGTTGTACCAGAATGATATTTGTGCCTGTTCCTGCCTGAGGTAAGGTCTTCCAAGGATTCCGTCCGGAGAGATTGGCAAGTCATTCGCAACGACGTGAAACTCAACTGGGGTATCGAATAGTGAAACTCACAGAGTTCCAATTGTCTGCACAGGGTCTAAGATTATTCCTGTTAGTAGGACCGCTTTTTCGGGTTCATATTATAATTCGCGGCGTACGGCCCGTATCTTTATGCGATTAACATGCGAACCTGGTTCCACTAGAAGGCTAGATCGCGGGTTTCTGAATTCAGGCGCTGTCAAGGCGATAACAGGGGAATCTCCTACTTCTGTTCCTGCTCGTAGAACAGGATGGTTTCTTTTTCGAAGTGAACATGTTTAGCTGCACGCTCCTGACTATCCGATGGGCTCGTTGCTGGGGGGCGTCATGTTTCCTGGCGGTTTTCCATACCTTTGTCATGAATTGTTGATTTCGACGCCATTATCGGTTTGGTAACTTTAAAGGAGAGGGAGTGCTGAAAAAGGTGGAGGATAAGGATATTGATAGGGAAGGTTCGAAGGGTACTGTTGTGGGTAGGGATAAGGATATTGAGAGGGGTAAGGGATATATGGAGCTGTCTACGTAGAAGCAGCTGATACTCGATAATTCGACGGACCAGTGCTCGAGCTGGACCCAATCCTTGTTGCATCCTGCGCCTCCCTCTTATCTTTTCTTTCCATCTGTCTTAAGTAAGGACTAGGTGAACGCGACCATTCGTCGACATTTTCATTTGGCCGAGATTTAGGGTAGGCAGAAAGGTGGTTCTTAGCTCTCTTCAGTTGTTCCTGTCTTTCTCCAATATGTAAGACGTGATCAAGAGCTTCAACAAGATCTTTGGGGTTCCTAGTATCCACGAAAGTAGACATCTCATCTGGAAGGCCGTTTATAAACGCGTCGAGTGCGACATCCGTCACTGGACCCATTATGATGTTACTTTCTTTCGTTTCATCAGGAAGTCCCGAGTGGTAAATTTTTGTGTACTTTTCTTCGACTGCATGACCAGCACCACTTAGTAGACCTTGAACCCTATCGTAGCAATCCCTTACTGTCTCATTTTGAGGCATACGGAGTTTCACTAGGTTCTCGAAGTACGGCTGGTATTTTTTGTGGGGGCAAACCGTTTCTTTAGGTAGGCGATTAATTCGTTCACTTTGTTAAAACGCTTATCACTAACACTATCACGGGCAATTCCTTTGGGGGTCTTGCGGTCGAACTGCGGGATGTGATGAGTACTCTGATTTGGGATAGTGATGCTGGAATTAACTCCGTTTAACTTCGTGATGTGGGTACTCCTAGAGTGCTTTCTATCATCATTACCGTTCTTAGCCATTTTGGGCAGTGAACATTATTGGAGGGGTTGATTGACAAAAAGTGAATTTTATTTTCTGAGATTCGAGCTAATTATTCAGTACGAAGGTACTCCATGCACCGTAAAGAATCGGTGTACTAACAGTAATCTCGCAATCCCTTGGAATTGCCCGGGCCCTAAATTAGTGTTATTGGAGATGAACTGAAAATGGAAGCTTAATCCTGCGATTGATAGTTCTACGAGTTCCTTAATTGTTAGCACCAGGTCACCATAGGTGATTTCAAATTCTTGGAAGTCAAAATTTTTGGACAGCTTAATGGTGCTATTCCTTGCGTTTCCTGAGAAATTAGCCGGATATAAGTCGGCACCGGTGGGTTAAAAACGGGGTCCTTATCTGCCACATAAGGGGCCATTAGTCAACTTCGAATGAGGGTAACTTTTTTTATAACCTTGACTCCATGATCCTACTATTTATTGCGTGGGGAATTTATGCAGTTGACACAGGTGTTCTATTACTTGTAGTCCAGCAATCCCTTTTATTTGAGCTCCTCCTATCGGTGCTGCGTCCAAGATGACGTAAAAGTGGAAGTCCGCTCCTACGATCTCCGCGCCCAACTCTCCTACTATCGTCAAGGTGATATTACCGAACGTAACTTCGTATTCGGGAATCGGGTGGTAAGTGCAATTCCAGCTACCTACGTCGATGTAGTTGTCGTTTGTATTCCAACTAAAAATTAGCTTAGCAATTCCTGTTTGGCAATCATCGCCGCGCAACTGAATTGTGGGAGGCAGTCGCCTTTCGGCTGTGCACGTAATCTCGTATACGAATGGGGGCATTGAGTCGACGACAGGCGCCACACCAGAATTTTTTTTGCAAGAGTAAATAAATTTTTTCTTATTTTTGTAGAAATGGGGTGGAGACGGCGCTACGCCAGAATTTGGTATCTGGGTTTCCTGGATCAACGTTGTTCCTATCCTAGGTTTTCATTTTCCGATCCTAGGATTACGGTATCGTCGCCAGAAGAATCGCTATCTACGACTTCCACTGTGGTGATTATTACGTCGCGTGCAGGGTGGTTTTCCTCTCAAAATGCACATCTTTATTGGAGGGCTTCTTTGCAATGTAAATCAATCGACAAAATTTGAAAATTTGGATTTGCAGGGACAACTTTGGGAACGGGTGTTTTAAGTCGTTTAATTGGCTGAAATACTCATAAAAGAGCCGTCCTTTTAACAGCGGAGACCTGACTACGATAGGTGGCCGACCTGAGGAGTCCAGCAGATTTCTTATGTCTTTGTCCGGACCTCCTCCCTCTTTAACAAGGTCGAGTCGAGGGGTCTGTACCTCCGGAATGGTTCATGAGGTATTTTTTCAAGAATCGCAATTCCAATCGGAGTCATCACCAATAATTAACGAGTAAGGGTGATTATCTGCGGGGATTACTTGCGGCTTTTACACAAGACTAGGAACTCCGGACGCTGCGATGGGCGAAGAGGAAGTATTCATCTAAGTCCAGAGCGGGCGAATGACTGGAGAATTCGAAACTGAATTATTCAAGTTCACAGTAGAACAATCATGATTCGAATATTTCCTGCTTCCTTTCTCGTAGAAAGAAGTAATAGTTAGCCAAGATCTCGACGTGAGCAACAGAGCCAATGGCTTCAACGTACTTCTCACAGAGCTAGAGGCTTACCAAGTCAGAATTTAATATAATTCCATTACGGCTTCGTAGCACTATTTTTTCTTTAAGAAAGTAACCGTAGTCGAGTACCACAGCACTAACTCAAACCAATCTGTGACACTCAGACTAGAAAAAGGGATGTCTTGTTTAATCTATATCAGCAACTGACAACCATGTCGTATCGATCAACTGTGGCTCCTTAATTCTAAGTCACGGAGTCAGAAACTTCGGAAGCTACAACGAGCGAAGAGGAGGCATTTCTCCACGTCCAGGGCGAGCGAATTGTGGGAAAGTACGGACTAAAATGGAATTATTTCTATCTGGACATTCTTGTATTTCTTATCCGAGAAGGAGTAGCAGTTGGCCAAAATCTCAACGTGAGCAACAGAGCCAATGGCTTCGCCCCATTTCTCACAGAGCTGAAGGCTTACCAAGCCGAAATTGAAAAATAATTTTCAATTACGCTTTACGGTACAACTTCTCGTTAAGAAGATGAACCAAATTAAAATAAGACATAACCTGCTCGTCCAGATTACGAAAGTTCGATCAAAATAAAAAAAAGGGCAGAATTCTGTTGACCCCTTAGTAGTCTCTTTTGTGGCCCATGCACGCTTTATAATAAAGCATCTTAACCTTAGTTATACGTAAGTTCCTCCCTTTTATTTGAAAGCCGATCTTCCTATTAAATCTTATTTCAATATTTTGGGAATTCTAGACTCAAAAATTCCATATGAATTGAAACACAGAGGTTTATTTGCCCTTTGAAGTATCAGGCAGATTGTCAGTACTATTTGCTGAAACTTCCTTGAGAGATTGATTCTCGCTTCTGCCTGGTTCAACAGATTTTCGAAAAAGGATGAAAATAAGTCATGACTAGTTAATTTTTAGGTCCCAAGTTCCTGAAGCTCGAGAATCTCCCTTGGGACCTTGGGGGCTGTAAAAACAACCGATTTGGTTTCAGATTCACGGACTTCACATTTTGATACGTCAGGGTTTTGCGCAAATTTCTTTCGTAGTTTCTTTCCTGCGCGGTGTCTTTGCTTGTTCTTAGCATTACTGGTGCCCGGAAGATTAGGTATCTTCAGGCCGTACCATGATTGGGAATGATGGTTGTCTCGTACAAAAATAATTCTTGATTCAAACGCAGTGTAGCCAGATTAAAAATACCGAGCTAATTACATCGAGATCCCCTGGCAAGTTAATGTCCGGGTTTTTGGTTTGATTTGGTCGTACTGTAGCCTGTTAAGACTACAATATGAAAGGGAACTATAGTCGTTACGAGAAAATTGATCCTTTTCGTTTCGATATTTGAAAAGATGCAGTTCGCTTTAGACTAATTTTCGAAATCTCGCTTTTTTCACAGGCTGAATTCAGTCCTGCCTTCAGTTGGCAGGAAAATTATTTTTATTTTACGTTCGAACGATTGAATTTAACCCTTTCCTGCACTAGATCCCTTAACACCTATTTAGGCCGTTCACTCCCGTTAATGGTTAGACTAAATGTTCTTCACGGGGATAGGAGGTGTAGTGGACTTAATAAATTTCGACTGGCTTGAAATAAGGCAAACTAAATGTTCCGAATGCGTACGGGCGAGACAGGGTTGTTCCCTCTAACTAGAGTAGTTCTGGTTGGTACCAGCTTGCTCGAGTGACTGCGATGATGATTTTGATGAGATGTAGCTCGTCCGTTCATAAGAGGGGTAATTATGGTAGGGATTTTTGCATCGTAAGGAGGATCTTGGGTAGGAGTGGAAGGGATGTCGTGGGACTTATAGTTGGGTTCTGATAACTTATAGAAGCCATATGCATTCTCTTCTTATCTAAGCGCATATGAGACACGAACTTCGTCAGAATTCAGGCTCTGGAGCCTTGAGTCTTTTATGGTGACTCAATCAAATTTGTAATCAAGAGGGATATCATTACAGTTTCGAGGTTTTCAACCAGAATATGATTTTGATAGTTATTATACTCGACCATAATTTTACATTTTTCCAATGATTCATATGATGCAATTGATACGGTTAATCAATCGTTAATATAATTAATTATTGATTAATTGTCAGCGCATAATTATCACAAATTATTTCGATTTCCACACTCTATGGGCATAAAGAAGCATTGTTGGTAGGCTGAACGAAGCACGTGAGAAAGGGATTTGAAGGTAGCTTATGCTCGGCCGGGACACATCGCATCACCTCGCAGCCGCACGTGCATTATCGAATAAGAAAGAGCCAGAGAACACACGATGCCTATACCTTGACGCAGGAAGGAGTAAGTAATATGCTCGCGTATGTGGCGTATACGAATGCTCATATGTTGGATATGCTCCTTCTGCCTTGGGCAGATGGAATGGTGTCACTGGCTCTTTTTTAGTTATTCTCTAGAACTTACAATGCTCACTTATTCATACTCTATGAAATCATTGTATATAATTAGGGCATTCTTACATCCACGCATGAATACATTGTGTAGGGCTACACGTATGATTCTATCCAAGTTTTTATTGAAGATTGAACAGGAATCTATTTTTTCCTGAAACCTTTTATCATGCGCATGAGGTCTAATTTTGAATTCTTAATGTAAATTATTTCTGTGTCTCGAAGCCAGCTCAGGAATACAACATGATCGGTCCTATCGTAATTTCTGGGGTTACAAGTGTTGCGCGGTGCGACTTTGTATCTACTTTGTAGTCATGATTTTAATACAGTGTGAAATAATATTTCACACTGAATCAAAATCAGACTTAAAATTAAATTTACTCAGCATCGCTCGTAACACCCCGATAATGAGTGACATTGTCTACCGCAATATCGGGTCTTTCAATACTAAGAAGATATGAAGGTCGGAAACATGAAAAGAAGAAAAGGAAAGTGTATTGCCAAATCAAACGGGTATAGCAAAGCTACAAGGGTATGAATATTGAAAAGGGTCATTGATACTGGCCAAGAAACTATAGGCTCTCACAGAGAGTCTAAAAATATTATAGAAGGTATGGGGAGGTCGAGAACATTATAAAGGGGTATCGCAAGGCAAAATGAAGGGGTGTCGCAAAAATAAAAGGGCAACACATCTCAAAAGGTCGACAATACTGGCAAAAAGGGCCTATCTGAACTAGGCAAAATAGTTGATTCTTAGTATACGGTCACAAGGAATTTTTTCGGTGCACTCAGAGAGAAAAGAACAATCGCTTACCTCTGAGTCATCAGTGGCCTCTTTTAGTGCCACTTCCGATCTCCAACATTTTAATAAAAAGGGCTCTTGGACCCCGATCTCAATATCGACTACTTGCTACTTAAATAATCCAGAGACCCAATCTTTTTCTTTTTGCGAGAATTTGGATGTACTAACAGATTTCGACTTTTCTCAAGCAGGATCGAGCTTGGAATCCATAAGATCTATTTTACTCCATATTTAAAATACAATCATTCGCCAGTCGAGACTTAAGGACTGCGATCTCATAGGAATAACAATTATTAGTTTACACTTCCGATTACTTTAGTTGAACTAAAAGTTGATGACCTATTGTTATTTGTGTTTGTGGAAATTTTTTATAGTCGTTGTTTGTTGTTTTAATCTAAACGTTTACGAGTGGAAAATATGGAGCCGTCGTCGAAACACGGGTTTCTGGAGCTGTGAAGTTTCTGTCTAGGAAATACCGTTTCGGGTGATAGTCGGAATTAAGGCTGTGATTTTTTGCTCAGTTTTGTGTTTTACTTTAGTGCGCTTGTGCAGAAGTTTTCTCCCGTGTCCGCCCAGTGGTCAAAGCCGCATTCATGACGTAACATCAGTAAAGGAGTCTCTCCGAAGCAGACACAAGCATCTTCTTCGACAGATTTGGTCTACCAATCTGTCGCCGTTGAACATGGTATCTGTGACTAACAGGCTTGCCGTCCCGGTGCTACTCTACTCGTTTGGGGTCATTCAATGGACGCAGAACGAACTTAAGGCCCTTGATGTCACCACACGTAAGAGCATGCATATGCATAAAAGCTTGCGTATAAATTCTTCAGTTCCGCGATTATACATTTCACGCCGTCAAGGCGGACGCGGACTTCTGAATCTCCAGTGTCTTGATAACCGAATTGTTCTAAGTACAGATTATATAGTAGCCAATGAAAGATATCCTCCCCTAAAAATTGTCAGGAACCACGAAATGATTGGTGAAGGAGCGTTCCTTTACAAAGCCGCGGAGCAAGCGGCCGAGACCCTTGGCCTGAATTCTAACATCAAAAGTGTGGGAAGTGCATTACTCCATCTTGATGTTTCACTTCAGAGGTTTCATTTTCGCATGCCAGGACGGTGTTATTTCCACCTTAGCATACCGTGACCGCATTTTATGTCAAGAAGTTCCCAGCGATAGGTGCAGAGCATGTCATGCACACTCTGAGTACTTGGAACATATACTATCGGGGTGTCCCACCCACGCAGGAACGTCGTACATCTACAGACATAATGCGGCCCTAAGAGTGCTTTATTAACATCTTTGTCGCTCTTACGGTGTTGGCCGCGACCCTTCCTGCCGAACGCTCTAAGGGAGATAGAGTCAATTGTCCAAAACGAGAAGTGCCAAATTTTCTGAAACTACGATTTTCAGACAGCAGTCTCCGTTGCACACTCGAAGCCTGATATTATTCTCCAAGACTTCGAGAAACGAACTACATACGTGATCGAATTCTCGGCCCCGTCCGAATACAACATCACTGCTAAGGAGAAAGAAAAAGAGGAGAGGTATCAAGAACTTAAAAGGGAGCTGCAAAGACTGTACCAAAATATTCGGTACAAGTAATTGTCCTTATAAAAGGTGCTCTCGGAGGTGCGAAACTATCACTGCACAGTGGGCTGAATCGGGAATTTACTATTCAAAATCACCTACAGCCTACAATTCTCAACCGATTTTCAATTTTTTGGTTAGAAGTGATCAGCGATAGTTGCACAAGAGTGTCTATGGTTTAGATTTTTTAATTTTGGTAAATTTCTATTTTTATATAAATAAACAACCAGCGAAAATGAGACATTTTTTAATTATTATTTTTTATCTTCAAATCAATAACTTAATTAATCCCTTTCTCGACAAAAATAAATGACGAAGTACCCACAGAATATAAATAATTTACAGGATATCGAATCAAATTGTTATAAACAAATTATAATAACAAAATGTCAACATATTGGAAATTTTGTTTGCAAAGTATATTTGTAAGTTGAAATTGCTTGATGTTATCAACAGGATCACGCTTGATCATGGAAATGCGTTGTATGGTATAATTTGTTTATTTTATAAACAAATTATGTAAACAAATGCATAGTTTAGGCGTTTGTTAGCAGAAAGTAATCGCTTTTCTTTCTTAGTACCTTTAAACTATAGCAGTTGTAATATTTAGTGATGAAGATTGGTCATTCGATATTATTTATTTATTTTATAAACAAATTTGATAAATAAATGCATAGTTCGGATATTTATAGACAGAAGGTAATAGTTTTTATTTCTCATCGTCTTCAAATTACATAAGTGGTGATGTTTAGTGACGCAGAATTGTCAATCGATATTATTTGTTCATCTTATAAGCAAACTCTATAAAAAAAATGCAGTTTGGCCATTTTTAGACAGAAGGTAATCTTTTTATTATTTCCTTCAAGTGATATCACTGGACATGTTTTTTGATGTTCTCAAATAATTAGCTTCCAAGTTGCACTTGTCAATCATTTCAATAATTTTAGGATCCATTTCGAATACATTCTTGCTCCACTTTTTCCTTAAAGACGCAATTAATAGATCAGATGAGATGATATAAGGAGCTTATGTATTAAATCTTTATTGGTCGAAATTCGAGAGCACTTTCGTGTGCTGAATTCTCTGAACCGCTTGAAATCCTTATTACGAGCTTCTGCAGCTTCTTCTGAATACCCAGACAACAATATGTGCACACGGTGCCACGCACGATGCAGGCACGAGTGCGAATAAATCGTCACGCGTGTCACGCAGATCACCAAACAGATGTGTCCACATATGCGTGACATATGCTTCGCACGTCGTGCGAGCCGCACGCGTGTCGATGAAGTGCATCCCCTCTACGACTAGCGTAAAATATTGAAAATCATAATTAAGTTTACAATAATAAGGAATTTTATAAATAAATAAGAACATAAATTTTATTAAAATACAAATACAATATTTTTTACATCCAAACACAAAGAAAAATACGTGTACAAATTTTGAGCAAAAGTAGAGAAGGAAAGTGCTTCTGTAACACTTGTTAGGGTTACGGATTTTATTGTACTCACTGTAATTCTTTTAATACCGATTTGTGGAGACTTCAATTTTCAATTCTTGAAGACTCCAGAAAAGTTTCCTCGGACAGATTTTTGTCATTGTGACCTTCCAAACTTTTTCGTATTTATCAGTAGACGTCAAGATAGCCTATCGATCCTTTCTTTCTACAAGGGCATCCTAAAACTACAAATGATTTTCTGATTTTTTATTTAGAAGAAAATTTATATTTCTCTTTACTTACCAGTTTCTTTTACACAATTCGTGGCACGCAAACATGAATTAATGCTTAAATGTACGAAGAATAATATCGCATCGATCGAGTTCCTTGAAATTTTATAACAACTGGAAAAGCACTAGCGTACACCACAACATGACGCTCATATAATCTCACTGACGGCAACGTCGGCATTGATGTTCGGTGAACTGTGAAGTTTGACAACTCTGCGCATGTACAATACAGGTACAAATATCATTTGGAATAAGATAAATACATCAATCATTTGAAATAAGATATTAATTTGATTCAACTAAAACGAATTTGCTCAGTAAAAAATATTCTTGATGTATTGTTTCTATTTATTCAGTAAGGAGTACGATGAAATATGAGTGATGGCTGAATGAACCTCATTGTGCACGCACGCATGCACCCATCACTTTATCACGGAATGTGCTTGCCATTTGCGTGCGATATGTGTCGCATCGTGCGACTCGCACGCGTAATTGAAGCGTGCGTCGCACGATTGTTATCTGGGATAATGTATAGTTTGAATATTTGAATTATTGAAAAACAGTTTTAAAACGAATTTTACTTTAGTCAACCTCACCGACATTTACGTAAAACATTACTCTACTTTGAACTTACATTTTTTTATAAAATTTGTTTGTAACATAAGCAAATAATATAGATTGACAATTCTTCATCACTAAACATCACCACTTATGTAATTTGAAGACGATTAGAAAGAAAAATGATCACTTTCCACCTATAAATGTTCAAAATATGCATTTGTTTATAAAATTTCTTTATCAGATAAACAAATAATATAGATTGACAATTTTTCATTACTAAACATCACCACTTATGTAATTTGAAGATGATTAGAAAGAAA
>CAKNWW010310694.1:0-12208 GCA_932074435.1 Andricus kollari | reverse complement strand
TTTTTTCCAAAAACAGTTACGACCACCTGAAAACTGTTAAAAAACTATATAAAAAACATATCGGGTGAAATTTTGTTTTACGTATCAGGAAAAACTTATAAATGTTTGAAAATAAGGCTTTGCATCAAAAGCCCAAAAATGGTATCCCCTATACTTTGATAAATATTTGTCGAAATTAATTAATTTTCTGTGTGAAAAGTACCATTCAATAGGACTACAATTGGCCCAAATTTCGGCCCGATCAGAGAACTTTTTATTTTGGGATGGGTGCACTTCATAAATTATGATCCATATGTTCCCTAAACTACGAGACGCGAAAAATCCATCTGAATTTAGACCAATAGCCTGTCTTCCAACAATTTATAAATGCCTTACAGCTGTCATTGCAGATAAGGTATCTGTTCACTGCGACGAGAATGAGATCCTTTCAGAAGAACAAAAAGGATGTTGTAAAAACTCGCGGCGCAGTAAAGATTTGGTAACCATAGACGCTGCTGCCATGGCGCAAGCAAGTCAACATCAAAGAAACTTGCACATGGCATACATTGACTACAAGAAAGCGTTTCCTCAGGGACCGCCAAGTTAGAGAACGAGCACGAGAAATGCATCGAGGCTTCACTACAAGACTCAGATTAGTTCTGAAGAGTTCTCTTAACTTGGCTAACAAGATCATGGCATATCAACACCTATGTCATCCCTATCATCACGTACTCATTTGGGCTCATGAAATGGTCGAACACCGATCCAAGCATCCGCGTAGAAATGACGAAGCACCGAATGGGCCACAGTAATTCGGCGAATGAAAGGGAAGTTCTACCACGAAATAGAGGATGTAGGGGTGTTATATATGTCAAGAAACTTTGTAAGTCACAAGTCATACAGTTGCGAGACTATTTTAACAATAAGCGAAATGTTGCGCTTTACAACACCATCTGTAA
The DNA here is from genome assembly GCA_932074435.1 of Andricus kollari. NCBI lineage: Eukaryota > Metazoa > Arthropoda > Insecta > Hymenoptera > Cynipidae > Andricus > Andricus kollari. The sequence continues at coordinate 11,270 of CAKNWW010310694.1, read as the reverse complement.
AGCGGATATCGATTACATGCCCTTGAATTTGTCCTCAGAGGAGGCCTTGAATATTGGGGCAAAAGTCATAGAGGAATTAGAAACGCAATCGGCATAAAAAGCCATCCACGCCAAACACCCGAAAACGTTAGGTCAACATCAAGTGGATAGTAAGGCATCCAATATTTGACTGAAAAAGGGCGTCCTGTTTCAAGAAACGGAAGAATTTGTCATTGCGATTCATGACAGGGTTGTCAGCACCAGAAATTATCTCAAACTCGTGTTACATCAAGACCTGGTGGACCGGTACCGATTATGTGAAGATACCAACGAATTCATCGAACACATTATTGATGGTTGTCGCGTAATGGCTCAGAGAGAAGATACGTATAAACATAATGACTAAGACTTTTAACAGAATGGATGTCTTTTTATAGATACATTACAGTGTCCCTTTTAGAAAACGAAGGTTAGATCTTACATTAGGATTTTACTATCCAGACGGATCATTATATCTAAGTCAATCGACACGACATTGTGATGCGTGAGGAAAAAGGTGCAAGAGTTTACATAATCGAGATTGCTTGTCCACTTAACCGAAATTTGTAGGCAACCTATACAACCAAGATCCATAAGTATAGCGAGCTAAGGCATGAAGTAAATGCAATATGAAAGAATGTGAAACATGCATCTATTGATCCTATTGTGATTTCGGCTACAGGCAATGTGCACGCAAAATGCACTGAACATCTTAAACATTTAGGAGCTAGTTGAGTACTGTCAGCAGCTTAGAAGGGGGTTTCATTAAACACCTGTCGCATTGTAAGAAACTTCTTAGACCGTCAGGAAGTAGGCGACTAAAAACCTCTTAAGGAGGTATGGTCGCGCATACTATCTGCAAAAAGTTAGTCCTAAGACTATGTCGGAAAATAATACTGTTTGATTGATATAAGTTTTATTAACCCTTAAATGGATACTGTGTAACTTATTTACGTCGAAGGAAGACAAACATTAGTTAATTATGCCTATATAATGTCTAATTCATTAATTTCCTGTCAGACCTAAGAGAAAATTTTTGGCTATGATTGTACACTACACATAGAGAAGTTGTGTATACATACGAGTACACACTAAATCCTCAAGATCTCAGCGTAGACGCGGCAACGTCGCATTTTTCATTGTGTCTGCTTTGACAGTTGTGCTATTTGACTTTAAATGAAAACGTGACATTTCTTGAAAATGACAGATCGATTAGTAGTTAAAAGTAAATTTATAAAAAACAAAATTTCCGACAGCGTTGCCTGATGGCTACCACTTGCTTGTTTTATTTTTCAAATAATTCAAAATTCTCAAACTTTGCATACCTCTCATTCTCAAACTAAGAGGACAAAAATTCTGAAATTTTTTTAATATCTTCATGAAACGCCCTTCTAACATATATTAGTTTTTGAAAAAAAAACGGTAAGAATAGTTTACGAGTTAGAGTTAGAAATGTAACATTTTCCTATGCTTGGGATAGGCTTTACGTGTATAAGGGTTCAACTTTGATCTTAATTATCTCAGCTCAGGAGAGGACAATATTTTTTAAATTTCGCAAACGTTTAGATAACATTCCAAAGAACCTATGGTCAAAGTTTAAACAAATCCGTAAGAAAAGTGCGTTCGTGACCGTACCTCCTTAATTTTGTGCCTATTGCAACATCGTCGCAAGAGATTTCAAACATATTATTTTAATTTTCAAAATTTTGACGTCAGATTCCTAATCAGTTATCCCAAAAACCTCTAAGTAATCATTTATCACCAAAACCGTCAAAAGTTTTAAACTTTCGCCGCCATTTTTGGTCCGTTATTTTGAATTTTTTTAAACTTTGACTGAGATTCGTAATCAGCGACCCCAAAAATTCCTAAGTAACTATTTTTAGCCAAATCTGACTCTTTTTAGTCAAATCCGTTGAAACGTTTACATTTTCGCCGCCATATTGAGTCCGCAATTTTGAATAACAAATTTTCTACTCCAGATTCGTAACCAGCGAACCCAAAAACTACCAAGTAACCATTTTTAGCTCAATCTGTGGACTTTTTGACATTTTGCCATAATTCGAGGTCGCCTAGCCCATAATGTGACGCCTGACTGTATGAAGATATTGGTTGATTTAAAGAACCTTTTGGGGGCTTCTTATTGAAGGGTAATGGCTCCACAAAAACTACAATCATATCAAATTTAAATTATTTAGGAATTTGATGTTATTAATTATAAAAATAATATTTAATATTTTTGAAGAAACTGATATAAAATAAATCTGCTGAATGTTTACTGGAAAATAAAAAATAAGAAACTTCCTTAAAAAAGAAATTTCTAAAATGATAGATGTGTTTGATCAATATTACACTGCGAAAAATGTATTGTGTAAATTTGTGAAAATATTCTAAATACAGTCTTTTATGCATTTATTTAACACTTGGGTTTTATGATCTCTTTTCTATGAGGCAGTGGTCTCTGTTTTTTTTCAAGTTTAGGGTGTAATGAGATACTTTACTCAATATGCGTTCTGTCCTTGAACTAGAAAGTCGTCTTTTAAAATCAGTGAATATATTCAGAATAAGACAATTTTAATTTTGTGTCCAATGTGATTAAGAATAATTTTTGAAAGAAGAATTTCCATTTTTACTGGATTTAAGGAAAAAATTACAAAAGGATCAATTTTCATTATAGATTGAAATTAAAGCTTTGTTCATTTGATTTCATCAGATATTTCAAACTGATTACCAGTTTAATGAACTCTAAAGATTCTTGAATTGAGGTGTTAATTAAAGTTAAAAAATGTTTAAATGTACAATCTTTTCTCAGAAATATTAAAGATAAACAAATGTTAATAATTAACTTCAAATTCAATTATACTTTTTAATTAATATTAGCACAACATACAAATATTCCCTATTAGTTTCCTGTTAAAATTTCCCTAAAGAGGAAGCCTATAAAGGCCCCGAAACATGTTGTATCCTGGTAGCATAAAAATGATGGATAAATAATAAAGAAATGAGAGCGAGGCCGTTTGATTGTCTCTTTCTTTTTCCTCCTCTTTTTGCAATTGTCGTATGTCTGTCTCTAATGAGCCGTTTTACAATGGTATTTGAATACATATTTATCTTATTTTAACTCTTTTTGTGCAATCATGTATGCACAACTTGACTTTCTTAAATAATTGTTTTTAAAACTGGGTTTTTAAAATAAAATACTTCTTTTTAAGCCTTCTTGTGAAATTTTGTTGCACAATTAGACTTGTTTAAGTTTATGTTTATTAAAAGAATGTACTTTCAAATATTTAATAAACAGAGACATTAGGCTGTAGACCCTGTGTCTTTCTCTAGCGTTCGATTCTTATACCGTTCTGAAAAGGTAATGAATATATATTATTATGTATTTATATATTATATTCAGATACTATTGAAACAAATTTTTGTTGATTCAAAAAAATATTTTATATTGTATGGTTGAAACAAGAAAATTTCTGAGTCGTTTTCTGATTGTTTGTAATTAAACTCGAAGCTGTCATAACAATTTGCGGACGGCCAACAGGACTTTTTCAGACTTCTCCGTCCACTTTGTCGAGATGTACACGTTCTGTTTTATGACACAACATCCCCTACCTCCACTATCGCAAATGCGAGGTACATAATTCTCTGCAGAAACTCTTGGCAAATGTTCATAACCAGTCAGGTTGACGATGGCTTCACATGAAAGTCGTAACGAGGTTGCAAAACAGCGATTTTTCGGTAAACTGAGTGAAACTCGAAATTCGGCGGCGAAGAACAGTGCATTTTTGATGGACGATCAATATGAAAAGCTCATATATCATGTCCAAAGTGACAACTGTTCGGTATTATATTACGTACCTGAAAGTAAATTTTTTTTGTTCTTCAAGCAACACGTACATCTACAGGATACGGAGTACATTACTGAATGCTGAATAAATAGTGTAATATCTGCAAAAACGTTACTCGTCGGGATGTCGAAATTTTTGTTAGCGTGTGTGAACTTTGTTAGCAGAAACAGCCTCTACTATTTTCCGAATTGAACTCGCGCTGTCAGGTAGACTTGATAGATTTTCAATCTCATCCGGATGGTCCATACAAGTTTATTCTAGTTTATCAGGACCATCTAACGAAATTTGTAGTCCTCAAAACTCTAGAATCAAGGCAATCAAAGTATATAACCTGGGTTATATACTTTGCCTGTAACATATACACGTCACCCTCAGTCAGGGAGGTAATTGCACAAAACTCCCATAATCACTTTACTGCACAGCCTTAATTATCATACGAATCTACTGTGCGACGTAACACTATTGCACAACCAAAATGCTGTTGAAGTCTACTGCGCAGCCGGAAGCTCGATATAACTGTAGTGCGCAATCACAAATGCCACATAAGTCTACAGGGCAGCCGGAAGTGCAATATTACATTAGTGGGACATAACTCTAGTTGGCAATATTTAATGCCATATAACTCCACTGCGCAGCCGGAAGTGCGAAATAAATCTAGTGCACAACCACAAATTCCACGAAGTTTTCGGGCGGGTTTACCAGAGACCCGACCCGAACCGAAAATTTCGGCCCGAATCAGGGTCCTGCACATATCTGAAATGTAGCATAAATTCTTATAATTTTCATAATTATTATTTTGGTTTTTACATAAAATGTAAGAAATCATTACAATTTGAATGCATGAAATTAACAAATTTTAATTACAAAAAAATGGGTGTCCATGTTTTAGGCGGCGGTAGTGTATTTTCATTATTTTATTTTCATAAAAAGTATAATTTTTGATTGCTTATGGGAAGCATAAGATGTCTTAAAAATGAACATAAAGAAGATTATTTTTCTGTATTGGGTTATGATAGTTACAATAACCTTAAAGCGAATCAGGTGTTATATATTAGAATAAACTATTGCGCTTTTATCAGTTTGTAAATAATTAAATGACTAATTGACCGGGGAAAAATGAAAAATTGACCGGAAGAAAACCGGCAATTAGAAGTTACCAGAGAGTGAGCCCTTGATAAAACTGAAATTCTAACGATTGCCTTGTAATATATTTTTTTGCAGTACTGTGAATATTATCCAGAGTATGAAAAATGTAAGCAGTGGCTCGAAAGAAATTTACCTTCAGAATTCGAAAAAGTTAAACTGGGTAAGATAACATTTTACAAGAACATTATTAAGCTATAATGAATAAATGTATAGCAATGTAATTAATTTTATTCTTAACATCAATTTTGTAATGATTACAGGGCTTCAAACGGAACGAACAAATAACTTTTACAATAATTGCTTTTTATAGGTTTTCAAGGGTGGTGAAATGTTATGCACCTAGTTTTTTGTAAATCCATAAAGTAGAAGAATTAATAGAAAATTAACCTGTTAATATTAAAACTTAATGTTTAATTGTTTTTTTGTTCTGAGAGGACGAATCAAGGCCTGAATAATTCGGGTTTTGTTTTTAATTGTTAATTATAAAAATGAAGATATTAAATTCCTCTCACGATGAACCTCAACCAAATTCAACTTGAACTTCTTACTCAATCTCAGTTCTTTGCCAGATTTAATTCTCTGATGTTGCCCGATTATTTCAAGTAAAACATGAAAAAAATCGATCGCGCCCTTTTTTTGTAAATTCAAATATTGTTTTTTTAATATTTTTTCTTATTAATAAAAAAGTTTAATCATGCGTACACTGTGATACATAAAATATGTAGTAAAAAAGTTCCATAAACTTTTGTGTCGAACGAAAACTGGGTCTTCTATAGAGGATTTTGTAGAGCAGGATTCAGTTATCTGATGTTGCCTAGATGTTTTGTGCCAAGAAGAAAAAAAATCGATCAAGCCCTTTTTTTGAAAACTCAAAATATTTAATTTTTCAAAAAAAGGGCTTGATCGATTTTTTTCATTACTCAAAATATTCAGGCCACATCAGAGAATTGAATCCTCCAAAGAACTTACGATGAGTAGGAAGTTTAGGTTGAAGTTGGTTGCTCTTAAACGTACACTTATTTAGGTCTCCATAAAATCTTTGGTATGTATTATGGCTATTTTCTATATAGTAAGAAGCTACAAACCATCACAAGCCGTGTGAGTTTAGTAAGTGGTCTCGTGTTATATTATTATTATTTCCTGCGCTGAGACCGTAAGAGCCCCTGACGCTTGGTTGACCCCGTTGCGTCCCCTTTTTAGCCTAAGTGTGACCACAAAGCCCTCGCCATAAGGGGAGGACCATGGCCACGCTGTTGGCCGATATTTCTGTCTCACTGATGTAGTTACTGCCCGTGAGTGTTGAACGTTTCCCCGCAATTGCGGGGCAGTGACAAACGATATGAATAGCTGAAATGATCTTTTCCGCACAGACGACAGAGGGGGCTATCTGCGAGCTCTATCTTATGTCTGTGATAGCCGAGGTTTCCATGTCCTATAAACCTTTCTGTTAGGATTTTGACTTCGTTCCTCCCGAGCTTGAGTATTTCCTTCGCTCGACTAGAGTTCAACTTTAAACTCATGAGCCAACTGTTGATTTCTTCAGTGACTAACCTACTGGAAATGCCTACAACAGGTTAGGGTCCAGTGAAGTTTTCTCTTGCTGCCAGTTTTGCTAGCCTGTCCGATATCTCATTGCTTTTGATGCATCTTTAAAGCAGTTGTCCCTATCACTGGGCAGGTGTGCCTCGCCGTTTACCCCTTCCTCCTCCGTGGATAGACTAACACGATACACCTTGTCAAAGAGATAGCGATTGGGCGTTTTGTCCTTAAGCATGCTCAGGGTCGGCCTACTCGAGATGTAGTTTGGGATCCGCACCGCCGTCGAGATTCTTCCGCTGTTTACCATATTTAATCTCCAGGCCGCCTTCACAGCCACGGCCTTGATGATGAGATAGAGGGTCTCCAACCCTGTTAGGGCCCCCAATGCCACCGTAGGTGTCGACTTCGAGGCACCAGTGAAGTCTCTTAGAATCAGTCCCCTGATTCTTTCCAGTCGACACTTCACAGTGGACAGTTTGACCCTCCACCACCAGACCACCAGCTTTTCCCCATGGCTTTCCTACAGAACCATAGAGTCGCTACTAGCTTTTTGCACTTGTTTTCCAGGTGCTTGTTCCATAACAGCTTCTTATATAGGATGACTTAGATATTTAGCTCATTCTTTGATTTCCAGTTGTTGTCCTCCCAGTTTTAGTGTACTCATGGTTCCCCATTTATACCATCTGGTGAATACAACCGCGTCCGTCTTACTCGGATTGACCGATAGTCCAGTCTTCCGGCATCAGGAATCCACTATCCCCAGTGCTTACTGCATTACTCCGAATGGCGCATTCAGATGCTGGCCGCGCACGATGAACAGTATATCGTCCACGTTTATAGCCCTGACTCGTGAGCAGATGAAGCACTTCATCTACTACCAAGCACCACAGCAGGGGCGATAAAACGCCTCCCTGTGGATAGCCCCGAGTCAACGGTTCCACATAAAGCGGTATCACCCTTAATCGTTGTTAGGTTCCTATTGGACAACATGTGACAAGTCCATTCAACAACTGCAATTGACATACCATGTGCAGTTATGGCCGCCCTGATCACCTCTCTAGAAGTGTAGTTAAAGGCTCCTACGATATCCGTAAAGGTTTGGATCGCGAGGCCTTTCTGCTTTAGTTGTCCTTCGATTAGGTTGACTGCTCCGCTTAGGGCGGTCTCGGTCCAGTGACGAGGCCTATAGGCGTGTTGCTCCTTGTGAAGTGGCCTACTTGAAAAGACTTTGTCGCGGATATATCTATCCACAAGTTTTCCACTGTTTTAGTAGGAAAGATGTGAGGCTGATGGGACGGAAATCCTTGGGTGAAGTATAACCGATGCTGTCTGATTTCGGAATGAAGACTACTCTCGTATCTCTCCATGCCGTCGCGTCGGGACATATCTCAGTGTCAGACTAGCCCTAGCAAGTCTCACGAGCGGCCCTATGATGGTCTCTCCAGCCTTCTGTAAGAAGATCAGGTATATTCCATCCGGACCAGGAGACTTGTAAGAACTGAAAGACTTCAGGGCCCACCTGACCCATTCCAGCCACATGCGGCTTTGGTTGCCTCAGATGTGTCGCCCCCTTTTCTCCAGACATTATGAAGCCCGGAAAATGTGACTTGATCAGGTGAGCCAAGGTCTCCTCGTCCGACACTGAGTATCGTCCGTCGGGCAATTTTAGAGCGCCTCTGCTCCTTTCTTCGCCATACGTATTGAAACCCTGTATTCATCGCTCATCTTCGTAAATGAGGTCCACAGTTCATCCGTTTTGTCAGTACTGGCACGTCTATAGTAAACCTCTCTCTGGTTTCCCTGTGAAGCTCTTCGAGATTCCAGCTCCACCAGTAAGTCTTTTCTGCGTTTCGGACACTTTTGGGTCGGCAATTACTTTTATAAGTAGATTTGATGGCCTCTGTAAAAATCTTGGCTGCCATCTCCACGGTCTCCACGTCCCTAATTGACCTGGGCACCTCCGAGAGTGCACGCCTTAGTTCCGTGGAATACTGGTCTCAGTACGTTCTTCTTGGATTTCTGGCCCACTTAGGACCCGTGGTTACGATGGATCCCAACCAAATAGTTGAATTTTCAACGAAATAGATAAATGTTCAACCAAAAAGGTGAATTAGTCACCAAGAAGATTAATATTCTACCAGAATAGACAAAATTTCAAAAATAGAATAGTTAAATTTTCAGTTAAAAAATTAATTTGCAACAAAAAAATTTTAACAAAATAGTTTGATTTTGAACAAAAAAAGAGGTTTCAACTAAAATGATGAATCACCGAGTAAAACAAGGAATTTTTAACAATGTAGTTCCACTTTCAACTCAGTAGTTGAATTTTGAACAAAATGATCCTGTAACCACAGAAACTTTACCTCAGTTAGGAGTCATCAGCTCACTATTACCCTGCTTGAACGATTACGTACTCAAAATGATGAAATTCAAAGGTGAGACGGCACAGTGAATAAGAAAGAAACTGGGATAAAGCGTAGTGGGGTCCAGGGGCCGAGCCTCCGCGGGGGGTTCGGGTGCCCCCCCCCCCGTGAGGAAAAACACCCTACTAAAAAGATTCACATTGGCCCTAGAATCTAAGTAATCTGAACATTTTCCAATCATTTAAAAAAAAAAAAGGAAGCAGATTATTTATTTGAAAGTAAGGAGAATAGACAAGGTGTATTTGACTCATTTTTTAATTTGGACACCGATAATTGCACAAGTAAATAACTGCTGTGACATTCGTAAGAAAGTGAGATCTCCTGATCTGTCAACGCTGGCTTCCTAAACATCATGTTGTCATGACAACACCTGTTGTCAGAGTCCTACCGCGAATGTCAATGCTGTTTTGTGATTAGCCATCAATAGTGTGCGAATATCCTATGCATTTTTCTTCGCACACTTGAACCAGTTTGCGAATAACATCTCCCAGAAGATGCGTGAATCGGGCACTTTGCGTTGGCTGCGCAGCCGCGAGAAGTCGAACTTCGCACGCAGGTGTTTTAAAATAAAGTTATAATATGAAAATAAAATAATTTAATACATTTATGTAACAAATATGTCCAGAACACGTGCTAAATGGAATCTTATAGAAAATTCGAGTCAAATTTGGTATGTTTTCACATTTTCCTCGAGTTAATTGACAAGAAACTAATCCTTCGTATATATGTTTGTTGGACCCGACAGTGCCCGGTGTTTCCAATTATTAAAATAGTGGACGGTATCTTTATGTCCGCCTCTTCTGGAGAATCGGTGAAGTGGTTTTACCCGATTCTAGGTATAAATCCTTGTGTCTGTAGGAGCCGGGCGTCCAACTACGAGGAGGCTGGCATTTCTCTACCCTCGGAGAGGAGGATGGATTCAACATTTCCCTTAAGAACTTCTTGATGATGAACTCCTGATTCTCCCGATCCTTAATTATATCCGGATGATCGTCGAGGTCCCCAGGATAGGCTAGTTTCTCCGGATGATATATTAGGCGTCGTTTCGGCTTCGGGAATAGTGGGTGCACCGACCTACTAGCCCTTAAGGAGAAGTGTTTACACCCGTTCGGTGGGGTCGACGGAGGTCTACTCGTGACCGGTGTCAGAACATCAATAATAGGGCACAGTGTTTTTGATGGTGATGGCTTCCTCGGAGGCGAATCGCTGTACCTCGGGGCGGTGAAATAGCCAGGCTCCTTACAAGCTAGATGGTTCTTCTCCCGTTGTCTCTGGATGGCCCGTACCCTTTTTTGACGAGGGTGTAGTCGCTTAAGTGAGGCGGTTTTTGACGCGTCGACGAAGTAACTATTGATAAAGTACCAAAGTACTTGATCGTTCTGCGTTCGAAGAAGGTGCGAAACCTCCGAGAAGAGCTAGTGAAGAAATGAACCAGGACGGCACCCGAAGGGCATCACAAGTTGAGATCGACAAAAGAACTTCGATCAAGTACCAAAGTACTTGATCGTTCTGCGTTCGAAGAAGGTGCGAAACCTCCGAGAAGAACTAGTGAAGAAATGAACCAGGATGGCACCCGAAGGGCATCACAAGTTGAGATCGACAAAAGAACTTCGATCAAGTACCAAAGTAATTGATCGTGCTGCGTTCAAAGAAGGTGCGAAACCTCCGCGAAGAACTAGTGAAGAAATCAACCAGGATGGCACCCGAAGCGCATCAGAAGCTGAGCTCGACAAAAGAACTTCGATCAAGTACCGAAGTACTTGATCGTAGTGCGTTCAAACAATTTATAACAATTTAAAATGTTGCTCTGAAAAGAGCAGTTTTCATGTTCAGACTCTTCAGTGCTAAAAAGGGCTGAATGAGTAAAATAACTTTTGCTCTGGCAGAGCTGAAGAAGAGCAGCTGGTCGTAATTATTTGAAGCGTCCAAATCCAGAATATTTCTCTTTATTTCATCTCAATCCCCCAAGCAGAGAGAGTTTTTTCACAGGTGATAAGCCAGCATGATAAAAGTTACTGGAGATAAAACCTTAGACATAGAGGATGAAGGAACGCCTATTGTTCCAGCGCCAACTCGGCCAAAGGTGCGATAAAAATGGATTCTTAGCGATAGATTTGATCGTTTTTCACATGCCATTAACCAGCACAATGGAATGTACACCATATTGTAGAGGGCAATTAGTGCTAGCTGAAAATGTACTTGTGCCACCCTCCACCCGGTCAAGAACCCCCGGCACAATGGCCTAAAGGGGGTAATTAAAATTAACTAAGTGTGTATGTCGACCAGCACGATAAAAAAA
>CAKNWW010310673.1:0-18260 GCA_932074435.1 Andricus kollari | reverse complement strand
TGAGGGGGTGGGGCGGGGTAAATTTGTCCAAAGTCACTTTTCCCCCTAGAAAATAAAAAGTTTTTATTAAGGATATTTTTTCATAGGATGCGTATTTCTTGAGATATTTCGATGTCTCAAATTAAAAAAAAAACACCCTGGATATATATACATTAAATATACTTAAAATCATATTAAACATCACTCTGCATTCGATTTCAGGACAAGTCATAAACACTGAATCAAAAAGAAGTTAATCTTCTTCCTTAATTCTAAATTCTTTTTATGCAATGAGAAGAATTTAAATAATAATCCAGAATAGGCGCTAGGGCGTATCAAAAAATTCTTCATTTGTGGTTCTAATAGGGATGAAAACTTTCTTCTGGGAGTAAAAAAAAGCACTAAAACCGACACGCTTCTTCTTATTTGAGAACAACAATTTTTTTATGAGATCTGAGTACCTGACTTTTTCGCTATTTTCTTAGTGTTATATCAATTTCCTCGACCACTTGAGTATTAGATGTTATCGAGAATCTATTTTAAATATATTGCAACTATTATATATAAAGAAAGTTGACATTAAAATAATTTGTATGGACTTTTATTCACAAGAAAATATCTAAAAGTGACATATTGATTTTTATTTCACAATCAAATTAATTTTGAGTGTCTGAATGAAGTTAAATTTTTTTCCAGTATTCCTACATTTATGTATGTATAGTAAGGAATTTTTTTGTTTAATTATTTTGCCTACCCGTCCTTGAAATTTAATAAAAAATTTAGTTTTAAAAATTTTAATGGATTTCTCACGATACAGAAATAAATTTAGATAGAATAGAATATATTTTCATTCAATTCAAACACCGAACATTTTTTTGGTCATGAAATAAAAAGCAATATTTCAATATAAGAGATCTTTAATAAATATTTCATTTTTAAATATTTTCTCGTAATTCAAAATCAATAAATTATTGAATTAAGCTAAAAATTAAATTTAAATAAAATTATCATATAAATTATTATAATTAAAACGTAATATGGGGAAAGGTTATAGATTTTTAGATTGATCTAGAATTCCCGTGTTACTTATTGAAATAACACGTTCGTTCCACAACACTGTTCCGACCCCGGTTGCTGATCAATCTCTCTAGCGATCACCCCAAGTGAAGAGCCTCACAGAGTCATCATGTGAAGCTTCCCACTTGGGCCCATTAGTATCCAAGGTCTTTTGCTTCAGCCGTCATTCACTCCACTGACACTCTTTTGATAAACTATTTGTCGCCACACTTCTCTGTCCTGGCATACCGTTTTAGCTTCCTTCACGTCCATACATTTTTTTCATGTAAGCTCTTGTGTTTCTATGGCTTCTTATGGCTCTTCGAATTAGGGTCTCATTTACACATTCTAACCATTCTTTCCGCGGTCTGCCTCTGGACACACTGCCATTTACTTTACCTTGATACACTTGTTTCGTTAGTCGTTCATCTTCCATGCTCTCACATGCTCAAACCATATTAAAGAATTTCTTTCACATATGTCAACTATAGTGTCTCCTCTACGTCACATTCTTTGAGGATTATCTCATTACTCACTTTGTGCACCAGTGTTTTTCCGCATAGCATGCGCAGGAATTTCATGTTGATCGCGTTAATTTTACTCTTATCCTTTTCTTGATAGGTCCACGTCTCGCTACCGTACAACACAGTCTGTATAAATATAGAATTATGTATTGCCCTTTTAGCTTTACTTAACATATTTTTACTTCTGATAATGGGCCCTGCCCTGATCAACTTGCTCTATTCTCTCATCATTTAAGACACTGTTGCACATTGTTTTCTCACTGTTTCTTTCAAACACCATAATTTTTGTTTTATTTAAGTTAATTTTGAGGCTCGTGTTCTTAATGCTTGCATTCAGTTCGTTCAACATTCTTTCCAAGTCTTCGATTGACTCTGCCATAACAACCTTATCATCTGCGAAAACTAACCCACGTACCCTCACTGTCTCGAGATCCACACCTTCTTCGTCGAAGAGGGCCATTCTTAGACACTTGTCCATGAATATAATAAATAGCCATGAGGACGTAACGCATCCTTGTCTAACACCTTGCATAATATCGAACCAGGCACTCAGTTTTCCATTAAGACTTCCACTCGCTTTGCTACCAGCATATATTGCTTTTATTGCTTGTAGGAGCGATCCGTTGACTCCGTACTCTTTCAGGACTTGCCAAAGTTTACTTCTAACCAGCTTGTCAAACGCTTTTTCTAGGTCAATATTGTTGAAATATATTGAAAATACATTTCTGATAACATATATCACACATGTCGTGGTCAAATAGTCTAGAAAATTGATGTAACTCTAAGAAAATAACGAAAAATCGATTTTTAAATATTTATAAAATGTTTCAGTGGCAATATTGCTAGTTGATGTTAAAAACTATTTTAAGGCCTATCATTTAAAATTGTTAAATTTGTAAGGTTTTCATATTTACATCCGAGAGGAGATGTATTTATAAGATTTTAATCTGTTTTCACTCTCGAACTGCAAAAAATGTTTTTGTTTCTGTCATCATTACATTGTAAACTTTCCCATCCAATAATGAGTGAAGACTTTTATTTTTTAGAAATTCCTTCGACAATACTAAAAATTTTAATCTAACCTCTTGTTGTTCTTCAATTTTTTCTAGTTTGTTGATATTCTTTTTGCATTGGTTGTTCATTGTCACTAAGGAGTTTAAATACCGGTTGTTAGATTCTGAACCTCCATATTGAATTTCGAACAATGTTCACTCTTATTATCGAAAGTTCAAGAGGCTACAGTTTCTCTACAGCTTAACAAAAATAAACAATAATGCTATGGAAAAAATTTATTTTATCTTTATTCAATAATGTTTATTTTGTGGATATAATACATGAAACTAATGAAAATACTTAGTTCTTATTATGAGAGACTTGACTCAATTAAAAATATTTTTTGTATGGAAATTGGCCAAAATGATATCAATAGTATGTTTAATCGTTTCATTAAAAAAAAATATTGGTACCCCCTCAACATCAAAAAAATTGACAATTTCAATTTAAAGGCATTTGAAATTGTAAACGATCATAAAATAAATACATAATTTCAGATTGAAAATATGGGTTCAGTTTTTAGATTAAATCGTAAACAAAATTTGAGAATTTCAAGATTGAATTGAATTAAGGTTACATTTTTCAATTCTAATTAAAAAGAAAAATTGTTATGTTTTCTTTTGTTTGAAAGGCCTCTAAACAAAATTAAACTAGCTAAAGAAAATATTCATTGTAAACATTAAAATATTGGAAACTGTAAAAGTTCTGCATTGGTTTACATTTTTTGGGTTTAATAGACATTGAAGTTTTGAATTTCAAGTTTTTGAATATTGAATGCTTCGATTTTTGTAATATTTAAAAAAAAAACTGTTTTTGAATATGTGAATTTAAATATTTACATGTCCTGGAAGAATATTAGAAAATCCGGAAAACACAGAACAACCCAGCTTTTTCTGAAATTTTGGTTGGGTTTTTTTAGAGAAATATAAATTAAAGAGTTGAGTTAAAACATTGCTTTCTGAGAGCGCAACTCTAAGCATTTTTCCACTGCAGCTTCTGTATTATCTTCTTTTTTTATTTGTGGAATCATACCATAGTTTAATCAGTTTTCTTTACATTATAAACTTCCTTACTCTCGATCCGGTTATATACTAGTACATTCTTATTGCATTAGTTGTGTATTTTCGATGTGATATCATGAAGCTATCGTCAAGGATGCCTTAGTAATGAGATGACTAATAATAAGAATTCAATTACTACTGCCTGTTCCTTCTAAATAGTAATATTTATTAATTGAGTGAAGTTAATACTATTTTGATATAGAAAAATAAGTGTCTCATATTGTTATAGATTTGGGAGAGTAAAAACCTTATTTACTTATTGATGTTGGCCTTTTTAGTCTTAAAATTGATTGGGTTATATGACCAGTTTTAAATTCGATAGTTTAATTCGGAAGGACCCAACGCTAAAATTTCGAAACCTTCACAATTTAAAAAACCGTTCTATTACAATTTTGTTGGTTTCAATATAAAATTTTTTAACTATGAACGTTTCAATTTTCAATGGTAAAATGTTAAGAGTCCAAGTGAAGATTATTTAAATTCGAAAACTTTAATGTGAAATTTCTACATTTTACATACCTTTTTTAACTTGAATGTTCTTATTCTGAACAGATGCTATTTAAATTTGTTCGTATAAACACGTTTTTAACTAAAAATAGTTTAATTTTTAATGCTTAATTTTGAAGTAATTAAATTTGGAATGTAAAAACCTGCATGGGTTTGTCTCCAATTTGGGAATGATAAAAATTAAATTGAATTGGATTTTTAAAGTTTTCTTGTATTTTTTTAGATTACGCATCCGATTAGCATCCGATCGCATAAGAAAACTGGTCCAAATAAACAACTCTGACTCACACCGAAACATAGAGAGAAAATAAAAATATTTCTCCTACACTTCGGAGGAGGAGGAAGATTTCTTAGCTCACAGATTGACTAACCTTCATCAACTTGTGCAAAAATTCTTTCTTTTTATAATGTAACTTTAATCTCCTCGACCCTAAACTGCAATAAACCAGTTTATTGTCTTTCATCTTCGTTATTAAATATTAATTCAAAAACTGATTTCGAGAAATGATTTGTAATATATAGGAGAAAGGAAATTCTTTCACTTTCAGCAACTATTCTTTTGTCTTTTTCAAAGTTTAATGGGACGCTACTACTCGCTTATTTTTAGAAATTTGAATGAGGTATATCTTTCGAATCTGTGTCCTTCGTCTAAAGATAAGTGTCATCTGATGAAAACGTGCTGAGTGTACGCAATGCGTTTATAAGAAAGTATGTGCTTTGAAATGTGAACTAAGGAGTGTCATCTAATCATTCACTTTTGCAAGGGATGCAACACTTTTTTCCTCAAAAAAATATATTACATTCTATTCAATGCCTGAGGAACAACGATTTTTATTGAATCAGTTAATTTACCTGGAGTGAAAATTTAAAAAAATATTTTACTTGGTTATTGATTTACCAAACCAAAAGATATAAATGTTCATCTTCTCAAAGCAAATGTTTTTTGAAATCAAAGTAAACTAATTGCTCGACTAATTGTAAGTTGGTGCGTGGAAAGCTTATTAACTAATATAAAGCTTTATTTCAATATTTTTAGTCAGATTAAATTACTTTTTAATACTTCCAGTCAAGCTATAAGCTTCCAATGAGCTTCAAATACTTTAATACAGTCTTTAACTGGACAATTATTTTAACAATCCCTATTTCCAAAACATTAATTGAGAGGAATTCTAATGTTTCAATCGTTTAAACTTGAAGACATATGCAATGTTGAAGAAGTTTCAAGTATATCAAGCTTGAACACTGGCAAACTTGGAGTCTTCCACTCCTCAGTTTGATCTATTTTTAAAAGCCTCAAAACTTGAATTCCACCATAAATATTGATTTTATGACTTTGAAGTGAAAGTCCCTTCGTTAGATTATAAGTCATAAAAAGAAGCGAAGCAGCATGTTACAAAGAGACCAAATGAACATAAAAAATGAAGAATGATGTCTAATCTGTCTATCTTAGTAAAAATGATTACTATTCATTCTCCATAGCACCTAATTCCAACAGTAAATAGAAAGACGTTTCCAATTCTGTGGCTTCATTCTCAGTTGCCGGACCCTGCCCGCTGCTAATTGACAAACATGATTCTGCTAGTCTTGGCATGCTTCTGTTAGTTCATTATTATTATCAGAATTATTCCCTGAATATAAATATTTCATCGGGACTCGCAAGACTCATGCGATTCTTACCAGGCGATTCATCTCGACTATTTTAAGCAATTACTGAGCTACTTATGACGTCAGGCGAATCCGTTTCACACTAGGCTATTGGCTACCAAAGTGGTGTCTATGAAGTTGTTGTTTAAGTCACGTTATTTGTTATGTATATTTGGATGGTTCAAGAGTTCACGACCAACTTCTCTTAGTTCAGTTCCGTGCATCATAGAAGTTACTATAGGAACTCTGAATCGTGCATCTCGAGAAGAATCTTTATGATGCATGTCTCTGTATGCATTTTAGTCAGAAGAATGTCTATATTGAGCTTGCTAACTTGACATTTTTGACATAAGGGAACTATCTATTTGGGCTAAAAATTGATATAAGAATATATGTATACAAATCTAGAATATACTTTTTAATTGGTGTTTCCTCATAATGACTTCTAATTATGCATATAATACTTGTTTATCACTGATAACAAAAGTATTTCAAATGATTTTTTGTGACGTGAACCAGAAGTAAATTTTTATAACACTTATTTTTAATTAGGAAGAAGAATCTTTAAATCAAAGAATATTTCTTTGACTCAAAGAAATATACATTCCTTTATTTAAATGTGGTTTTCTCAATTCAACGAATCCAGTGACTAAACTAAAGAAATATTTCTTGTGCTGAGAAAACAAGATTAGAGAAAACTAGGGTTTTAGTTTAAAAAAATAGTTGGTTGAGAAATATATTTATTTGTATTAAAGAAATAATTTCTTGGAATCAAATACTTTTTATTTGACTTTAAGCAATATTTAATTCAGTTAAGATAAAAAATTCCTTGACACAAAGAAACGTTTTTCGTCGATTACACTTCATCGGAGCTGATACTTTTTTCGATGTATATTATCTTGTCTTTCCATTTTATCTTTCCATTGTTACTTTTTCAAATTTTTTTACAAGTATTTATAAAAATAATCTGAAAAAAGTACTTCTGTAATAAGAGTACAGTACCAAAAAATTTCAAAATATGTCCTGTAAATGAATGTCGTTTTTTTGTTAAAAAACTCTTCATTAACAAGATGTATTTTAAAGCTTTTTGGTGTTTTAGTTCCATTTCAACATTAGACTTTTTTTAGGTCGTAAATAAATTTAAAAAAATTTAAATAATTAAAATATAAATATAATATATTAGAATAATAATATTATATAATTTTAATACATAATAATATTTTTAAATATAATAATATAATAATAATAATATATTATATATTATAATATTATATAATATAAATATATATATTCAAGACCAACGACCAAAAACACAAAAACATCCATTACAATGACTAGGTCTAAAAAACAAACCAAATCATCACTAAAATACAGTATTCTTATCCCAACAAAATTTTTTCCACGGCAGGACTGTTTTGAAATTTGTTGGGACATGAATTTGGACCTGTACAAATTTCGAGAAAAGAAAATGAAATATGACTTTTTTATTACTTTTGTCAATACAAATTTCTTCTTCAGCAGAACGTAGGTATTTTGAATGTTTTTACTACTTTAGTGCTATTTCTCTAAGACTTGTTTGGGACATACATTCTATCAGCTCTTGTGGAAATTATGAAAAAAATGAAATAGGACATTATGAAGACTTTTGGACTAAATGAAATTTCATTCGGAATCCCAGCGGAACTTTGTTCTACTCAGGTTTCTATTATTTAGTTTATTGACTTTATAAGAGAAAAATATAAAGAGGAGATTCATAAAAAAAACAGTCATAAAAAATTGTAATGTCTATTGGTTTGGGTGATTATTGCATCTAATGATTTTTCGCATAAAAAAGTGGAAAATAAAGTTTGGATCACGCCTTTCAAATTTTTTTCACGCATTATAATTTATACCTTCGTAAAGACATATATTTTTCGTTTATTCACGTATTTTGCGTATGCGCACAAGCAACAAATTTATTTTAATAATAATGAGTAAAACTTATTTTTAAAGAATAAATGGAAAAGTCAAGATCATTAAAATTATTTTTAAATATCGTGTTCAGTTTCTTTCTAACAATTATTTTTACATTTTTTCTTTTTTTTCTGTTTTACCTTCCTTTTTAAGGCATAAGTTGCGACTTTTTTATATAAAAATTTGGATAGTAAGAGAAAGATATTCTCGAAAAGTCGCTTGGGTGTCTTTATTTCAAAGGCAAAAGGCTTATCATTCAATCTCCAAGCATGACTATAGATTGTTCCCTGTCTTATTATGTGTCACATCATACCAAACTTTTATCGCATTTGTGTATCCAACACCTATACGTAGACTATTGTCTCTAATACCTTGCTCTATGAAGTATGTACAATATTGTACACAACCGTGCAATTGTTGCGTTATACGTGTTAGGCTTATCTCTATTAACTACTGTTCAATATATATCTATAGAATCTTCTTCAGTACGGGAAATTGAAAAAAACTTTTTTTAACCGGTTTTTCAATAATCTGTAAAATCTTATACATACTTTATGTCTGATAATTATTATGCATCGTATTATATTTATATTATAATTTATCCTTGATTTTTTTTAATTCTAAAAAAGAACATTGATTCACATCTGTAAATCTTATGAATCGTCATCTGATTCAGTCACTGCGAATACATCCACAGTCCACATTCTCGCTTTAATTGCCCTCACACTTCAGAAAGAAAATTTCGCAATGTGATTCAGCCAGATATTTACGAATGGCTGAGAACTATATCTTACACGTGTCTTTTATAAATTAGTATCATCTGAATTATATGCAGGGTGTTGCCAATAAAACTAAGTTAAATTTTTTTAACTTTTTATTTTTTACATGTTTGATATCGACTTTCAAAAAACCATACTTAAATTCCCAAAAAATGTATTACAAATGAAAGCTGTTGCAGTTGTTGCAATTTTTCTAATTTCGTTATATCATACTGAAGATATAGTGTATGTAGTAAAATTTTACACAAATTACAGCAGATTGAACATTATATAGCAAATCTTAAAAATGTAAGTGAAGAGCATCTATAAAGTTATTTTGACATGCACTTTCACTATTCAGCATGTATACTTGATTCACTGTATGACAGTCATTGGAGTATAACGTTTATTTAAAACTTTGCGTTTCATACTCCGGCGGAGCAAAGTAGATTTTTCATTTTACGATGACTTAAGGAAGGATGTGCAATTATTTAACAATTAATTGGGTTTATTTGTCTTTCATACAGAGTAATTAAACGCCTATATGTAATTAGTATCCGAGCCGTAAGCCGTATTAAGATCTGATGTATCAATTAAATCGTGCGTTAAATAAGACGGTAATTGTGAGTCTACAAAAATAAAAAAAAAAAATTAAATAAGCTGAATGTCCGTCAAAACCATAGAAGAGTCAAATTGACCATAATGGAATAATTCCAAGATATACGTCACAAGTAGTTGCTGTTTGTATTCTTTATTGAATTAACCAGGGTGTGGCCACTAGATCGGAAACCGGGAAATGCTGGAAATAACCTGGAATTTTTTTAAACCGGGAAAACACGGAAAAATCGGGAATTTAAAACCAAATGTAGATTTTTGAAGATTTCGAATAAAAAATGTATAAGCTTCTTAAGAATTTGTATAGGTTTCCAGAGAATAAACCAATTTTCTTAAGATTTGTGGGAAAATTTTAAATGATTTTTCACAATAAATAAATTAACTTTAAGAGAATATTTAGAAAGATTTCAAAACATCTAAGAAGATGTCAAAAATGGTCAAAAAAAAATCTGGAAAATTTTAAGGCAGGGTTTTAAAAAAATTTTAGGAAAACTTCTAATAGTTTTAAAAAATATTTCAAAGTTCTGAAAAATTTCAAAAACAATTTCAAATTTGAAAATATACAAAAAAAAATAGATTTTTGAAGATTTTTAACCAAAAATTTAGAGGCTTTTTAAAATTTTTGAAAAATTTAAAAAAATGGGAAATTAAACAATTTTTATGTTTGAAAAATTAATTTAAAGAAAATATTTCAATAGATAGAAAAAAACTTTACAACATTTCCAAAATTGTCAAAAAACAAATCCGTAAGATTTTAAGGCAATTTTTTTTTATTTTGCATGATTTTTCAAACCATACAAGTACAACATACAAATTTGAAATTGAAAATTTTTCAGTGTAATGCCATTTAACTTAAAACTGTTCACTTGAAAAGTGTTAAAAGCTTCAATTTTATGCGTATAAATTATTGAGAGTTTGAATTAAACATTTTTTAATCTTTAATTTTAAAAGGTGAAAATTTAAGAGAGTTCCACTTTAAGTGCTTTCATTTGCAGTTCAGATTTGACTTTTCCATATGAAAACATTTTCAGTTTGAAGAGTTCCCATTTTTCAATTTCAATCACC
Source organism: Andricus kollari (assembly GCA_932074435.1). NCBI lineage: Eukaryota > Metazoa > Arthropoda > Insecta > Hymenoptera > Cynipidae > Andricus > Andricus kollari. Next base: position 8,045 of record CAKNWW010310673.1, on the reverse strand, counting down.
GTGAAAAATTGTTGCGAAACAGGGGAAAAAAGGGAATAGTTTCCTCGATTAAAACGGCCAACCTGTTAATAAAATTTGTATACTTATATATGTATGTATATGTATGAAAATTCATAATATAGCTCATAATAAATTAATATTTTGTAATTAAATTTCATCGAGTTTCTAATTGACAAAATTTTGTTAAATATATGTTGAAGGATAAATAATTAGAGGATGACGTGTAATAGCTGTAAATATGTTACTCAGTCTGCAGCCTTAGCATTCCATGTATCATACTTCTCTTTAAGAGATTCTCATGTATTTATTTATAGATAAAGCTTCTACTCTTTACCTTTGTTTTTCATGTCATATATTACTTACACACTCACATTGTACGGTAAATTCAGAACGCCTGAACTATATTTTTCGAGGATTGTACCTCGACACCCACGCAAGGTGAGCAACAGAAGAAAGCAAATTACGAGCAACAAAACTTCTCTTAGCGGTGCGATGATTCAATTATTTATTTAACTTCTGGGTCACCCTCAGAACTTTAACTATGAAGTTAAACTCAGTGTTGCCATAATGAAATGCGAACGAAATTAAGAAAGATTATTTATTAATTTCCAAAATTAATTTGCATTTTAAATCAATGGTGTGCGAGAAACCCGAAACTGCAGGTTACGTCGACTTTTTTCGGGCTATTTGTGATGAAACTCGAAACTTTTCGGGTTCTGGAGTATTTAAGTAGGTAAATGATTTTTGGCAAAGATAAAGGGACCAACTTTTAAACCTCTTTGATGTTCCAATATTTTCATGTTTTGAGAATTCATTGACTTATGCAAGTAAAATTGTAGAAAAGTAAGAATTTATAAGGAAAAAAACGTATTTTTTCGATTTCTTCAAGACTATATATTCAGTATTGTACAACAATAACGTTTCGGAATTGGACCGATTATCTCGTCAGATTATTATCTTTTACATTTTGCAGAATTTAAACAGTAGTTTGTAAGAAAGAGTCATGTTTGTCGGAACCAATTATATATAAATATGGAGAAGAAAGTATGAACAAAATTAAAATATGTTAAATAAAGCGATCCTAATACTGTTTTGAGGGCTCTTATTTGGAAAAAAGTGGACCTGTATGATGCAGAAACATGTTGATATTAAAATTGGATTGACTATCTGAAAATTAAAACGAAATTATAAAAGTTAAATTAAAAATTAAAGTGTAAGGAGGACCCTATGTATATAAGGTGCACCATCCGTTAGTAGGCAAAGTTAAAATGTCCAGGCCTGAGTATTTGTAAAATGATGGCTAATCGTAAGATATAATTGATAATTTTTTTAATAAAAAAAAATCTACACCCCCTACCTCACATTACTCCTTTCCTCGCCGAGCAAGTCACGCCTACTCCGAAAGGGAACTGGCTTAATAGTATAATAATGATAATAAAAATGTTAATTTAAAATGAATTTATCTTGATATTTTGTTTACAGATTCTACAGATATTGTGGACTGCAAATTGAAATTGATCCTAGGCTTAATATGGACTTTGATTCTTCATTATTCCATCTCGATGCCGATGTGGGATGGCGACGATATGGAAGGTCCAGACAAAGGTGCAACACCGAAACAGAGACTGATGCATTGGATCCAGTCGAAAGTGCCAGACTTGCCGATTTCGAACTTCACCTCAGACTGGAACGATGGTCGAGCTGTTGGTGCCTTGGTCGATGCTGTTGCCCCTGGTCTATGTCCAGATTGGCAGGATTGGAATCCCAAGGATGCGGTCCAGAATGCATCAGAAGCCATGGGGCTGGCTGACGATTGGCTCAATATTCCTCAGGTTCGATCACTTTTCTTGATATTTCAAATTAAAATAACTATGTTCAAAATAACATGGCCGCAGATCAGATAAAAAACTGGAAAATCAGGGAAAACTGGAAAAATCTAAGGGAATTTTTTAATCAAAGAACCTTGAGTAAACTATAAAGTTCTAAAAATGTTATTAAAAAAAATAAGACTACCTTACTTTGATCTTTAGTATAAGTGTTATTTATAGCTTAGCTCATGCTCAATATTGTCTGTTATTTCATACATAATGGAAAAAGCGCGAAAATAGAAAGAATTTGATCTTCAACCTCATACAATATAGGATCCCTCTCGGCAATTGTTTCCGTTACCCTATATTGTATATGTTATTTATTTGCTTAGAGATTGCTTTTTCAAATAATATATATTTTCTAAACAAACAAATAATAAAGTTGCCAAAATATAGGAAGTTTAAACTATAAAATTGTAGAAAAAAAAACTTAAGAATTTTTATTTAAAATGGATTGACTGATTGTAAAAAAGTTTTGACAGATCTTTGAAATGTCTTCCATGTATATAGCTAAAAATAAGATTTTTTAGTAGATTAAATCTAAAACTTTATTTTTTAATTTTGGAATGGTAGGACATTTTTGCTCTTTGCCTAAACAATTATTTTTTAAATCGTAAGAAATTGGCCAAAGAAAAAAATACTTTTGTACAAATGCGCACGCAAAAAATGTCGAAATTTAAGAAAAATTATCGAAATATTAATTTTTATATTGTTTATGTAATTAAAAATTGTTTATTGTTATCTTTCAACCGAAGGGGTATAATGGAATTGTAAGCTAAATAAATATATATAATATTAAAGTGTCCTAAAGTTTAAAGTCTCCTATATTGTTCAAACTGTTTGCAATTGCTAAAAAATATTTAAAATTCCTGTAAATTGTTCCTAGAAATGCTCACTTATATTGGTGAGCAAATATAAAAAAGTTTGATTTGTTATAAACAAATTCACGAGGAAAAATGCTTTCTTAAGAATTAACAAGATCCAAATATTTTATTCAATAAAATTTTCGTTTAAAAATATATCTAAAAGTAATATTTAATCACAACTTATTACATATTAGCGATCTTTGAAACAGTATCGTCAAATTTAATAAACAAATTAAAATTTTAATTGTTATTGAATAGATGTGCTATCGATTTTTCATGGAATGGACTAGAAAATACTTTTCAGTAACAATTTTCTACATTAATTTATTTTTCGGTAAAAGTGGTTCATTATTTAAACAAATTTAATGAAAAAATTGACAATTCAGTCATTTTTTAACGTATAGACCTAGTTTTTTCAACTTTATTAAATATCAGTATCGCCAAAATGATCTCATACGTGGATAATTTACCAGCATATAAATATTTTCTCGTTTAAATAATTTTATATATGTTGAAAAATAGCTGAATTGTGCATTTTTTTCATTAAATTTGTTTAATCCATTAACAATTTGTACCGGAAAAGAGGTTAATATTGAAAGTTGTTAATGAAAAGTAATTTTAAGTCCATTCTATCAAAAACCGAAAGCCAGTCAATTCAGTAACAGCTAATAAGTTAATCTTTTTATTATAGCGCCGGAAATTGTATGAAATAAAATATCTGAGTCTTGTTAATCCTTAAGAAAGTATTTTCGCTAATTAATTTGTTTATAAAAAATTCAAATTTTGTTATATTTGCTCACCAATATAAGTGAGCATTCTTAGAAATAATTTAAACTGCTTTTAAACAATTTGAACAAAATAAGAGACATGAATTTTCGAGAATGCCTATTTCTTCGGGACCGAAAAATTTGGAGCATATTTTGTTTAAAAAAATCAGAAAACACAATCTTCTACTTCGTGGACAGCTTTAGCATACTTTAAAAATTATATTTATTTAGTTTATAATCTGACTATACCCCTTGGGTCGAAAAACAAGAATAAAAAATTGTTTATTATATAAAATGTTAAAATTTATATTAATCGAGTAAAAATTGTCAAAATGTTGTTCAATTTTTAAAAGTGCAATTTTAAATGAACAATATCTGCCAAATTATTGAAAATGTTGCATTTAGTACCCCAACCATTATGCAATACCAAAAATAAAATAAATCGATGACCCACTTGTTGCCTTCGATATGGAATGCCCCCAAAAGTAATAAAAAAAGAAATAATCATAATAAATAAATAAAAATTATAAATGTAAACATTATTTTGAGGCAAAACTATCGAATAAAAAAATATATATTATATTAAATTGAATATATTAACTGTACAAAAGTATATTATCATTTTTACACGTGGGAAAGAATTGAACATTTATTTTTATGAAAATTTAATAATTAATTTTAAATTATTAACTGATAAGAATCATTTTAATCAAGGTTGAAATGATGTACCAAATATAATAATTCCATTCACAATGGAAGTTTCTTTCCTTACTTTCTCGTATTTTATTTATATATAATCTAATAATCTTGCAATAATCTTTAAGTCCTGTATACGAGTTTAATTTTAGACGCAATTTTAGATTGAATATAATTTATAAACACGATCTAACGTTTGTAATCCTTGGGAAGTAAGATGATAATTTTTCAGCATGGCTGGAAAACGATGTCAATTAAAAAATGATCTCAACTGAAAAATATATTTCTATTTATTGTGAGTTTAAAAGTTTGTAGTTCAATTATAAGAGTATTATTTAATTATAAGTTATATTGATAATCTACCTGAATTGTAAAGTAAAGATATAGGAGGTATTTTTAAAACCTGGACAACATTCGCAAATAACTTTATTTCTTGAGTCACAAACCAGCATAATATATATCCAATACATATCCAATATATTATACATACATATATTGATCTCACTCAATGACTATATTGGGATATTTTGCATTTATTATATCAATGATAAAAACAGTTAGCTGCCAGATTGCCATCTAGAATAATATAACTGACTGAGATAGAATCTGAAGAATTCTAGCTATTACTCAGTGTATAGAATAATTTTTCAATTTTAAGGTAAAATCTTTTTAAGTGAATCCTTTTTTTTAATCCTTTATATTAGATCGAATTTATTAGACCAATATTTTAACATACAAACAAACAGTTTTCCATTACATAAATTTTGATTTGTAATCTGTGTCAGTAATAATGTCTCTATTTTAATAACACAAAATTATGAATTCAAATTTTGAAGTTATTAGAGATATATAGGCTCTAGAAGTTACAAGTTATGCGATAATTCTGCCAAATTAGTTATTTATGCATCCTAAGGTGATTTGGGGTTCGGATGGAATTTAAATTACAGTCCTGCCTTCAACCCTAGAGCGATTCGACTACCTTGTGGCTTTGCTCCAATTCCTTCGATAATAGTAATTAATGAAATTATTGTATACTTCTTGCCAAGGTTTTATTGAAATTTATTTTGGTTTTATTATATGTTTAAAATCTAATTCAAGTGAAAGACATTTTTTCTTATAATAAATGAAAGTTTTATTTTGAAGAAAGTTAATAATATTCTTACCAGGAATTCTTCTATGCATCCAGTTTTTAAAGATAAATATTAGTTTTATAGATCTAATAATCGGTCTTATATATATGTAACCGTCCACGAATAAGAGGACCTAACTCCCGATAGCTACACTTTACAGGAGGAGCGATTGAAGAGGCGGTCTAGTACAGAAACTCCATAAGAGAGCCTCACTTTGCATTTTAATAATAATTCGAATTTCGCAAATAAAATAATAATTTTTTCATTATGAAAGATCAACTAAAAAAATATCGATTGGAATCAAAAACTAAAAATCTATTTTTTGGGAGTTAGATCCCTTTCTTTGTGGACGGTCGCATATAGACTCGTTTTTTAATTGTAATTCACTGTTGAGTATATATTTATTCAGAGAGTTTTTTTAGTTGGACACTATTGTTTCCTTAATAGCTTACTGTAATATTATTACGTCAGTACTTATAATATGTGATTTGTATTCAATACCGAGTTCAATAGAGTCATGACATTCGCTTTCGAAAGCAGGAAACTAAACATATTCACAAGACATCAATTATGTTTGATAAGAAAAAGCATTTGCAAGATTAACAAAACATTTTCTAAAAATACCAAATATATCCCGATTTTTTAAAGCAAAATATAATTCAATTAACTACATTTCTTCCAGCGACAAAAATCATAACTCTGTAAAATGTTAAATTAAGTAGGATTTTTTAATGAAAATCTTCAAAGTAAAGTAAACTGGAAAAATATATGGGCTTTTCTCAGTATTGAAATTTTACTTCTTTGTAACCGAGAGTAGTCGACTTATAAGTAAAGAATTTAATTCGAAAATATTAATATTATTTTCAAATTTATGATTATAGCTGGTCAAACCAGAGGATATGGTGAACCCAAATATAGACGAAATGTCAATGATGACATACCTTTCGCAGTATCCAAATGCAAAATTGAAATCTGGAGCACCCCTGAGGCCCCGTACAAATCCAAACAGGTGAGTTCGATTACTCAAACAATTTTTAATATTTGTATATTATTATACACATTATCAAAAAAGAGACACTGTAGAGGAATTTTAAATGTCTAGTTCTTATCAAAATCAGACGTCAGGATAATAGAGTAATTTTTTTTTTAAATAAAAATGATCTGTACCTGCACTATTAAGATAAAACAAATTTGTTACATTTAAAGATTAGAAAGAATAATAAATATTAGCATATAATTTTGTATCCAAAATTGTAATCAAAATAAAAAATATCTGATTATTTTACGATTAATGAATAAGAAGCTTTGCGTTAAGAAAATTATGCATTCTTGTATGTGCCTATCACACCTTCAGCACTATTCATTCCTCATTTTAAAAAAGAAACTTTGCTGGGTACTAATATCAGCTAATTGGTGGCAGTTGTACAGGACAATGACCCTAAAGTCTAAACTATCTCTTTTACAGTGTCGCCAATTCTATTTAAATATTCTGAACTATGAACCTTATCAAAATCGGAAATTATAAATGAGACTGAAGTAGATAATGCTTTGTGATAATTTTCAATATTATTGAAAATAGGAAATTGGATAATTATATAAAAGTATTATAACTTATGAACCTATGGTATTCACTACTCAATAATCATCTAATATATCAATTTATTTCATTTCTCGGTCGCAGCATCCCCCCGCCGCGGTAAGTCGCGTATATTAATACTTGACGGTGATTTTTTGCAGAATAATTTGTATTAAGACAGAACAGCTCTTATTTTTCATTTATTTCGCAATCACGTTTGATGCTCCAGACCCACATAGTAAAAATATCTCAACGGTGCCTAGATAATGTCTACTAAATATTTGGGTATTCGTGAAATACGTTCGAAATATTTTTACTATCTGGGATTTAACAGAATGCGTTTTTCATCATTTTTTTATTATTAACACGCTGATCGTGTCAGTGGTGTGTCAGCGTGTTGTAACACAATATGTAAAACAGTTTGACAAGTTTTCCAATTGAATTATACATACTCTGTAATTTTTTGCCAAAAGTTGTGAAATAGTGTTTTAGTTATAAAGTTACTGCAAAATATAGTGTAAACTAGTACTTTTAACAATGTTTTCATTTTTAAATATTTATGCTTTTTTAGCAAATAATCTTATTATTACCTCAATTTATATATAGATTCGAAAGGTCAAATAAAAATTTTGTAATGTTTCGAAGTCTGAAATTTAAAATTGTGAAATATTAAATACTTCTAATTTGCTAATTTACAATTCTAAACACTTGAAGTTCAAAATTATTTAATTGTAAACGCTTTGACTTTGAAGTTGTTAAATTAAAAATGTTTGAAATTTAAATAATTTTTATTTTAAATGCTTAGTATACTGAACTTGTAAGTTGTACAATTATGAATATAAAAAAAGACTGCCATTTTTAAGGTTCGAATCTATATTTTATTCGCTGGCCCTGATAATTTTGCCTGTTTTCTTTCTTTAAATTGAATTTGACTTTATGCAAATTAAAAAGAAAAAAGGAGAACATTTTTCAAAACAAATACACTTGTATATGACACTTCTTATAAAACATCTATCATATTTTTATTGCTTACATTGAAAATGCTCACAGAAAACTTAGTGACTAAGGTTAGTGTATTTTAAGTGCTGCTAAGCTAAGCTAGGGTGGTCCAAAAAATGTTTTTTGAGCTACAGGGCAAGTCA